>CM046860.1:38047532-38287532 GCA_025617745.1 Heliocidaris erythrogramma
GAAAGAAGATTTGGGTCAGCATGTGAACGGAGAATTCTAGTATTTCAGAGCGATTAACGTTGTGAAGTAAGTTTGATAAATATACTGGAGCATCTCCCGTACTGGCATTATAACAAAAAATCACAACTTTAAAAATAATGCGTTCAGACATCGGAAGCCAATGGAGCTGCCGAAACAATGGTGAAGTGTGATCCCTCCGATGTGCTTTAAAATTAGTCTAGCTGATCGATTTCGGATTGTTTGCAACTTTTTAATGTCTTTAGAAGAACTACCATACGGGAGTGAGTTTGCGTAATTCCAAACACGAAAGAATCAATGACCTGACAGCATGTTCACAGTCGTAACTCTTTCTTGTTTTCATTAAAGGGAAATTAACCTCAGCGTATGAATTAGCTTATTTTGAATGGTGTAGTATATGCCTCTTATTTGATACATGCAATTTCATGTAAAAACACAGGATATAGATATAAATCACTATTTTCCAGCCAAGTTATCGTCTGCTAGCAATAATAAGGGGGCTGCCATTACTTTATGTGTACACGAACATATTTTTCATCCCAAGTAAAATTTCCTTCATCGTTAACTTGTAATTGATTTTTAGAGGACAAATATATATTAGATAAAGTCACATATTCTGAAATGTAAGTTTAGTTTTATATATTTTTTAAAAGGTCTTAATTTGTTCATAAAAAATATACTTCATAAAAAATATACGTCAAGGACGGAGAATTGACGTCAAGGACGGAGACAATCGTAACAATACCAAAACAAAGCGAGGAATCTGCTTTACAGGATGGCTATTAGAACTCATGGGTCGTCAATTATCTAGGCCCATGGCCAATAACAATCGTAATACAATCAGAACAAAGCGACGTATCTGTTGTAAAGGTAGGCTATTATCAATGCATATGGTACCTAATGATCCGTGTCATGCACAAAATGGCAGCCTCCATGGAAAGACGTAGCAGACAATAGGTGCATCTAGAATATCACGTGGGGTTACTTGTCCTTTAAAATGCTTAGAGACCTATTGATTTGCAATATGCGCTATACAAGAACTGCATGATATTGCTAGTATTACTATTACTATTTTAATTGTAATTGTTATTATTATTATTATTCTATAGGATAGTTCAAACAATCATATACAATTACTTACATTTAATATGGGCAGTGCTAGATTTGAAGCTTCAGTTTATATAATGAAAACATATTGCCTCAAAATTGGTTTTTTGGATGTATTTATATTACCAGGATATATCCATATGTGACAATATATTTATATTCTATCTTTGTCTATTTTTTTAAGGAAAAAGTTAAAAGTAGTTATACTATTATTAATTGCATTCTTTAAATGGTTTTGTTTAATTATTTTCCTATATATTCATGTTTAAATATCTTGTAAAATTTGTAAACAAAAATGTGTATGTACATTGTATTTAACCCCCCCCCCCCCCCCCTTGTATACCAGTATTGTAACTACTAATGTTGAAACTTCTGACTGAAAAACACATTATTTAAAAACATGTTTTTTAATAATAAAACATAAGATTTTCAATGATGTTGGAAAACAATGTTATCAATGCAAGAAGTATAGTGTGATTCTTGGTAAATAAATATAATCATAAACATAGCAAATTCTTACATCGCCTTTCCTAACACGCTTGCTCTGATTATTTCTCATCTCCTAATAACCCACGCACATTTGTGTTGTGATCACTGTAAACCTCTTACATCATTGTAAAAAACCTTGGTCCCGATAACCCTGATAGCAGAAAGTGTTAAAAAATGACGTGATATTTACGTCGTGGTTTTCGTCTTTTTTACGTCCTGTAATTACGTCAATAAGACGACAACTTGCACCAACGCAAGACGTCAAGAGAACGTCTTATTTTGACGTCATCTCTACGTCTTCATTCCTCTTCCCTGATAGCAGAAAGTGTTAAAAATGACGTGATATTTACGTCGCGGTTTTCGTCTTTTTTACGTCCTGTAATTACGTCAATAAGACGACAACTTACACCAACGCAAGACGTCAAGAGGACGTCTTATTTTGACGTCATCTCTACGTCTTGTACACCGTAAAAGCTAAAGTGCATGTATAGTGACTGCACCTGAAATGCTGTTTATAGCACTTGTAGTGTGCTAATTTACCAGCAAAAAAAAAATGTGACCGTGGCGAGACTCGAACCAGGTTGCGCTGATTGAGAGGCGCTGACGTTACCGATGGACTAACAAATGCTTCTTGCAATCCCGTTTAGTCATGGGAGTCAAGTAGATAACATGAACTATGTGGTGTCGTAAATTCACTATGTAACAATATGATCTGCTCTAAATCGTACAATGTGAGTTAGTCTAGCGGTAATGCCAGCAATTCTCGGTCAGCGGACCCTGGTTCGAAGCTCGCCCAAATCATTTTTTTGATGAATGTTTAGCAGTTTAAGGAGCCGGTCCAGCTCCCGTGAAAGCGCTGAAATAGCACGGTGTGTGCATTCAATAGCACTCTGAGTAGTCCCTATGCATGCCCTCAAAAAGTGCTATATACAGCACTTCAGTTTTTACAGTGTACAGATGACGTCAAAATAAGACGTCCTCTTGACGTCTTGCGTTGGTGCAAGTTGTCGTCTTATTGACGTAATTACAGGACGTAAAAAAGACGAAAACCACGACGTAAATATCACGTAATTTTTACCACTTTCAGCTATCAGGGAAACTTGCACCATTTTGGATGGGGGGGGGGGGGGGGGGAATCATTTCTTTTTTTATATCGATCCCTAATCAGTAACAAGTGTGCTTCATAACATCGAAATCATGAAGAAAATTCTGAACTGTAGTCTTTTAAAATCTGAGGCGGAACAAGGGACACAATTGGGGAGGGGGGGGGGGGGCTTTTTCTTCGTTTTTTCTTCTTCTTCTTCTCATTTCTTCCTTTTCTATTTTAATCTTCATTTTTATATTTTCCCCTTCTTTTAATCATAATAAAGACTTCCAGATTTTGCATAATTTACTATTTAATACATGCATGTAAAATATTATGGTTACTTATTGTTATTATTACGTAATTTGGCACAATGATACTGGTATGTGAATATATTTGTTCGTGTATTTTACCTTGATTAATTTGAAAATGTTATTTTGAAAAAGCAAGTAATAAAATATTCTTTAAAACCAAAAAAAGAAACCTTTACAATCGTGTGATAAATGTAAACCATGCTCTCACATCCAACTGTGCTTCTTTTATAATCATAATGCTATGAATTTAAGTAAAACGTATGGTACCTCATATACCATTATGTAAGTATGGATAGCCCATTGAATTAGGTCCTTTGTAGTCACATATTTGCTCCTGCTTTTCAATCGATGTTGACGCTCAAATATTGCAACATTACACTACCTTGTTCAAGAGGGAGTAGGGTGCTGAGTTTCAAGTAGATTGTAAATAGTATATTTAGGTAGCTCTCACGCTGTATTTCTTGATATATTTTTTTATCAAATTAAAAATCTTGATTAATTTTTGAGGAGGGCCAAGGTCCCCAACTGAATTGAACCCATTTTATTGGTCCATTCAGTGGCAGGAATGGCTATGCAATTTTTCTTTTCAATGTGGAGGATAATTATAACACACACCTCCCCATTTGGGTCAATAGTAAGCTTTCGAAAGGGGACGGTAGACGGACAGGACGGAGAGTTTAATCGACCGTGAAGGTCCTCGGACTCAAGCTCCAGTCTTCGTTTGTAAACCGACGCGAAGTCTATGTCTCTCATTTTTACTTCTTTTTGTTACTCTTCTCTTCTTTTACTCTTTATCTTCATCCTTATTATCATCTCCTCTTTCTATCTTTCCTTATGCTATTCTTTGTTTTTACCCTTCTTTCATTTTCTCTTTCCATCTTTTCTTCTACCTTTATTTTCCATTTCTCTAGTTCTATCATTTCCCATGTACACAGTATATACGACTCCTTGCTGTTTACAGACGTGATGTTATTTCGGTCGAGAACCATACGGAGAGATGAACGGTTTCGCGTTTGCGCAGATCAATCGCCGCTCCGCTTACCGTCCTCATTATTACCTTCAGAAAAGCACACAATTATCATTATATAATTATGCAGTCATTTAAAATGAAGGTACACACTTTAAAAACATATTATAAAATGATAATTTCACCACATCTGCACGTTGTTGTTTTCTTTTAAACTTAGGGGTGAGGGTCTATGTAATTAATGACACTAAAATTATTGTCAGTATTTTACGTTCGAGTAAGCACTGGCTACTTTCGAACAGCTCGAAAATTGGTTTGCGAGAAAAAAAAGTTTCGCGGATCCAGGCAGGGGCGCCAAGGGCGCGTGCCTCCTCCCACTTTAATTTGTCTGTTCTGTGATTATTTGTTGTTTTAATTATTAGTCGGATCACCATAAATATAGCGCGGGCTTTTCATAAATTCTCTTTGTTTTCATTAACAAGTATATCGTTAACAGTATAGCACACCACATTTAATGTAAGGAGCCGCCCTCCCCTTACTTCAAGATTTTAATCATGATAAAGCGCGAATTTAGATTAGTACCGAGGCTAAAACGAAAGTAGTTCGGGTTTATTGTACAATATAATACAGGCCACATATGCAGACCAAACTGGACTCTCCCTCCGCTTTCCTGTCCAGTCAGCAGGCGCATACCTATAGGGGAGCGGTGAGGGCCGCCCCCCCCAAAAAAAAAAATGCCAACTAAAAAAGAAAAAAAAAGCGAGAGCGAAAAAGCGGGGGGAGTGAGAGAATAAAGCCATAAAAGGCGCTACGAGCCGTTACCTTTCTGTCAAAATTTGCTAAAACGTGAAAGTTTTCGCGCTTGGCGCGGGAAAGCGGAAACTCTCCCCTCCCTGCACCCACCCCTGTTACATACAGTGCAGTACTAACGACGAGCCCTTATCTTTCTCTCAAATTTGCTATAGAACGTCAGAGCTTTCGCGCTTCTCGCGGGAGGGGAAACCCCTCCCTCCCTGCACCCACCTTTTTTAAATTTAAAGCATTTAATAAACTTGAAAGGTATTTAATTTCCCTTTCAGACAACCCATTCCCAGTATGGCATTCATTTTACAGACTATGGTTGAGTTAGAGCTTTTCCTCTAAAAGTGCTCTAAAAATGCGACTTTCGCACATGATTGTTTGAAAAAGTTCTTACCCCCTCCCACACATTCCCCCGCTCCCTCGGCGCTCGCGCCCCCTATTTCAAATTCCTGGATCCGCCACTGTGAAATAGATGGAAGTATACATATCGGACAAATTGGATTAGTCTGTTAATTCTCAATAATTGATTCGAGCCATTGATTTGGTTTAGAATCAAAATGATGTTTCAAATCAATAATTGATAGTTAACAGAACACATGTAGTCGCCGCATGATAATTATGCACTTTGTCCCAAGTCATGACTGAAGCAGTTTTTGCGCAAACCTTTTTTTTTTTTTGGTGAGTTTTGGAAATATAGCCATTACTCATTCAAACATAAAATATTGGCAATATAAAGCCTCATCAATAGCTGTATAAGAAAACATCCCGCAGAAATTGTGAAATGATCATTTTAGAGAACGTTTTTAAAGTGTGTATTTTTTATACGCGATGTATTAATAATTGTCAGTCATACATACATAACAGGTATTTATATAGCGCTTTTCCAAAATTTGATCAAAACACTTTACCAAAAAAAAAAAAAAACAAAGAAGTAAATTAAATGCAAAGTATAATAATGACTACAAGTACTACTCTCCCTATTACCGTGAACAATTAATTACTGGGGAAACAAATGAGTCTTAAGCATGGCCTTAAATTTAGTCTTACTATCAACTGCCCTAAGTGACGAAGGTAATTTATTCCATAGCACCATGCTGCATTTACAAAAGCTTTATCCCCATAAGTGGTGTGTGTGTTCTGTTACATGAAAGAAGATTTGGGTCACCATGTGAACGGAGAATTCTAGTATTCTCAGAGCGATTAACGTTGTGAAGTAAGTTTGATAAATATACTGGAGCATCTCCCGTACTGGCATTATAACAAAAAATCACAACTTTAAAAATAATGCGTTCAGACATCGGAAGCCAATGGAGCTGCCGCAACAATGGTGAAGTGTGGTCCCTCCGATGTGCTTTAAAAATAAGTCTAGCTGATCGATTTCGGATTGTTTGTAACTTTTTAATGTCTTTAGAAGAACTACCATACAGGAGTGAGTTTGCGTAATCCAAACGCGAAAGAATCAATGACCTGACAGCATGTTCACAGTCGTAACTCGTAACAGAGTTTCTGAATTGTAGACTACAAATTCTGCTGCACACAATAATAGACCCTGTCTGGCTAGTAAGAGAATAGCAAAGTTAGGGTTGGCTCAAGGTTTTACGTGATTGTGTTTAAGTGACAAAGTAGAGAGTGTGCCTGCAGACTAATGGTGATTTTTTTTTAATGTATACAATGGTATGATGGTTTATCAGTTGTCAGTTGTGTATGTAGTGTGTATCCATATCAAGAGTCAGAAAAAAAAATATTTCTATCCACTTTGACCATGTTGACTAGATAGGTTTTACGGTCTGGCTCAGATTATCTGGCGGAACTATCGCCCTACTTTTTAGAGAACTGGGGCGAAAGGCGGTGGCGAAGATATACCTGCACTATCTATTGAGGAGCAGGGGGCGGGGATATGAATGGATAATCCCCACTCACAGCATGCTTTTATGCATCACCTGCAATAAATGTAAGATAAAAAAAGGTGGGTTAAATGTTCCTGATTTCGGATTAAAGTCTAAAAGTCAACGAGATTAACCAACGGGATTCCCAACTTTATTTGATTTACCTTTCTCATACATTTATCATCGAGGGTTTAGGAATGCAAAAAAAATATTAATGTACATTATCGTAAACAAATAATGCTCTTATAATTACCCTGAGATAAAGAATAATGAGGCGAAGACTTTGCCTAATGGAAAATCTTGACCCACATTTATCATAATTATTTTGCCCCGCATTTCGAGACAATAGGGATAAAAGGGATGTTAATGGCAAACATGAATAAACGTAGAGTCTAAACTCTGCGATAATAAAGAAATGATAAAATAAAGACAGCCTTTGCTTTGATAACATGCAGATATACAGTTGAAGAAACAAAAAAAAATACTACATTATACACATATATCCCAATCTTAGCTTTGAGGATACCAGAGACATTAGGGGTGAACGAAATAGGTGATATTTTCATATCTAAAATACCTTAAGATCATGAATACGGTATTGGGTAGCTCCATAAGCCTGAATACTGAAGCTGTGTCATTTGACAAAACCACCATGATGACGATGACAGGTCCGTATTAGCACTGTTGTCTCTAGAGGTGAAATGGGAGGAGGGTGGGAATTCTTATATTTAGGGTTTCCCGTCAGTAAATATTTAAAGTACCAATATTTAAAGGTACCAATCACCCAAAAATGATTTGTGTATAGCTAGAATATATAACTTCCACCTGCACAAAAACTTTTCATGGCATCATATGGGTTAAAAGTAATTTTATGTTTACTGAGAGTGTTTTTCAACTTGCAATATATCTTCATAGAAGTAAACTTGAAGGTAATTTAATCAATTATGGCGACATCCCTACAGAGCGGTATACAACATGATCTGGTACCCTTTAGATTTGTAAAACCCTTTTTTCGAAAATCGTAAAAGTTGATGAGAACTCTGTCGAAAATGTTAATGTCCGGAGGTTAGTTTTTAAGCTTTTAGAGCAGATTTGAAAATCGGTGGACCTTTATTGTTTCATTATGCTTATTAATTTGATTTTGCTTGTCGAAAAATATTCGGATAGCTTGTTGACAAGTCCCCCCCCCCCCCCCCCCCCCTCTCAAAATGATCTTGCAAAGTCATTGCATAATTGGCAAATTACTGTCTTATCTTCATTTCCACAAGGAGATCCTGTTTTATTTTTGAAATAAATTTCATGCTAATATTTTTTGTGTCCACATGCCTTTTTTATTATAAAAACAGCAGGCCGTGTATACGGTACGTCCCCAAAAAGTTAACACTTGGAAAAAGACTCCCAAAAGAAATATTTCAAAATGTTTGTAGGAAATTTTCATATCTGTGGATAGATTACGGTCTCTTCTATCAAATAACATCAGAATAACTGGTAATATTTTGAGCTCGAGTGAGCAAAAACGACTTTGTGAAAGGATGCAAAACCTAGACATGGCAAGCATGAGTATTTTGTGCTGCTATCAACAAATTTGAGAATCGCAAAAATTTGACAGTTGGAAAAAATCGCAACAAATGGAACATTTCGAAATATGTTCATGAAATTATCATACCTATGGATAGCTTACGGTCTCTCCTATCAAGTGAAACCAAAACATCTAACGATATGTTACGCTTAAGTGAGAAAATCCATTGTGTTGAAATGGTTCAAATTCCATGGTTGACAAATCTTTGTATTGCTTCTGTCTGGTGTCAGCAAAGTTGAGAATCTTGAATAGGCTTAGAAACTTTCATATTCTGAACATTAAAGGCAATTTATGAAATTACAGGCTTTGTTTTCTGATATGTCCTGATATGTCCCATCAGAACTTTATAGTTGACTGAGAAAACCAGCTTGAATTAAAACCTTGCTAAAACTTAAATTTCAAAACACTCAATAAATAAACAGTTAATTGCTCACTGAAGCTTGAACATATTATATTTATGAGATACGTAAGGACATACAAAGAACAGAACCTCTTCTTTCATAAATTGTCTATTATTACTCAAAATATGAATATGTATAAGCCTTTTCATGAGACTCAACTTTCAGGGATGCCACTTAGAATTGATAAAAAAGTAGGAAAAATCATCTAGTCGTTTTCTATGGCTAAAAATATGTTGAAAAAGTAGGAATTCCTACTTTTGCATGAAAAGTGGCATCCCTGAACTTTACTGATGCCAGGAGGAAGAAATATATCAATTCTTGCAGTGGCGGAGATGTGGTACGCAATTCTATTCATCGGGGGGGAGGGGGGATCTTCCTTCATATTTCCGCCCATGCACTGATTTCACACAGGTGAATCAGACAATCGCCAAACTCCGCCGCATACACCCTACATCCCCCACCCCCCCCCCCCCCCCCCCCCCCCCACACACACACACGCACACACTAGTAACGAATTCGAAAATACAATTACACTCTTTATCGTACAATGCATACAATACATATCAAGTTTATTATACTTTAAAGATATATATTTTGAAAATAATTTCATTACACAGCCTTTGAGTAAATGTTTATCTACAAGTAAGCTCTTAATAAATAAGATTCTAATAACAATCAATTATAAACATAGATAAATCATTCATTACGAAAGTAATGGCCGTTTCTGGGAAGCGCTCATCCATTATTGCTTGTAGCGATTTTGTGATCTTTAAATTGATTTCACGTATATCGAATTCGATGAATTATAGAAATTGTCAGATTTTTATTCACCGCTTCTCTCAGTTACATTATTATGATATGCATATTTCCTGATTTTGCTACTAAATAACTTTTTATTAAAAAAGAGAAAGACAAAATTAATAGTACGGCCGCATGTTACATCTTCCTATCATTCAAGTCACTGTTCAAATTTAGTGACGGCCAATGGGAACATTAGTCATACTCTATCAAAGATCGATTTAATGAAATTATGAGAAGAGACCATTGCGATTTCGAGGAAAGGGATGTCCTCCACTAAATATCTTGGACATTTAGATTTCCTCGCTTTCATCCAGTAGACGGGCAGACTCTTCCTTGTACTGGCCCCGCTTCGGTGCGGCAGAGATTTTGCTGACCTTCCTGAGGACCACAGCCATCATGGCGGCCATTGCCATGACAACGGTTGCCATGGCAGCCATAGCTACCATCCATGGATTGAAAGCGTTGGTAACCTGCTGTTGTGTTGAGGCACCTGAAGGTAATATAAAAGGATCGTAACATTAAAAAAAATCATTTTAATTCCATTAAAACATAATGGTATTTAAAAAAAACACACAATGGTATTCCCAAGCTTTTGTGATGGTTCTAAGGTACACCACTTTAACAATTGGGCAAATTCTACCAGATTTTTCGTACATTTTAATCGATATTGGATTAAATTTTACTCCCAAAACATGCATATTGCTATATCCACCCTAATTTGGTTAAATTGTTACCCCACTCTGTTTCGAGTGTAACCAAATTAATGCACCCAATATGACGTTTTAGAACTCAATTTTTACTCAGGTGATTGTTTATTTTTATTTATTTATGTTTTTATTTAAAATAATAGATAACATATTAACCTAGGAATTTTGTATTGTACTACAGTTCACATAACTCTCTGTAAAATTTGACATTTAAGAAATGATACGACAATACTGATGAATCTTGATTCTAGCTTCCCTATAGTTTCATGTATAAATACCTTTCTCTAGCTTTTATTCCTTTTTCTCTTTTTTTTCTCAGATGATATTTTTCTTTGAAATAATCATCGATAATTAATAGCTGTATATGCAGAATGGACACATCAATACTGATCGTCCTTAAATTGCAGTCTATAAATGTCTACCTTTTGGCTCATCGGAACGGAATTACGTGCATTGATAATGCATCAAGTGCGTCCCGGGAACTTGCGTTTGAACGCAACTCAGGAAAAATCACACGCGACTTTATTCTAGCCAATCAGAATTGCACATTGAGGACTTGCCTTTGATTTTTTAGGAGTTGTGATTAAACGCAAGTTTTGTGCAACGGGCACCCGATCTGATAGAAAAGTAAGCAATAGACCGCTTCTGAAATGTATACAAATGTATGCACATATATTTTCTAAGCACCTAGTGACGAGCTATTCCATGAACCTGCTTTTAACAAATGAGCATCAATGCTTGGAATCTAGTTAGCATACATTATTTGATGCTATGTCCGGCAAGCTTTGAGGTTGTCAAGAACAACCTTTGTTTGAAAGGTATGCATAAAATTTGCAACATTACCGAAGCGGTCTATTAGGCTGTCACTATGAACACGATGACAAAGAGATCGGACAAAATATACAGCTCCTCATTGTACCCTCCACAATTGCTCTGGTAGACAAAAGAACATCCCTTCATTACTATTATGTGACATAAGGGGCGGTATTCTGAAAACTGTGTTATCTTTTGTGTTAAGGAAAACTGTGTTAATTGTCATAACAAATTGAAATTGCGCGCAATAAACACTAATCACTGGTGCTTGCGCAGATGTCTCTGTAAACTTTACGCGGGCACAGCCATCTTTGCGCAATCATTAACCAATGACTTGTCCTGATTTTCATTTGTTATGACAATTAACATCGTTTTACTGACATAAAAGATAACACCGTTTTCAGAATACGGCCCCTTAAGACCAGGTGAATATGCATATGACACCTGTTCTACATATTTTTACATAATAGCAATGAAGGGATGTTCTTTTGTGTACCAGGGCAATTGTGGAAGGTACAATGAGGAGTTGTATATTTTGTCCGCTTCTTTGTTCGCCATGTTCTGTGTCATGATTGTAATATGAAAACCACCATCGGCGTGGTTTTATTTTTATGATTTGATATAATTCAAAACATTTGCGCAATTGAATTAAAAAAAAAATTGGTATATAAGCAACATATCAGGAATCGAGTACCCCAGAATGATAATGGATTCCTCACTTACCGTTCTCGCTGATGTCCATACGGGAAATGCTGTCCTGCTTCTGTGCAGAGCGTACGACGCGCAGAGGTCCTCGGGTGAATCGTTTGGTCTTGAGTTCGCTGCTCACGTCACGCCTCTTTCGTCCCGTGATAACTGGTGGAGAGTCCTCACATTGTTCCCTGCAGTCCGAGTCTTTATCTCCGGCATCGCATACAAGGAGGTTGCAGTGGATGTAAACCTATGCGTAACGAAAAAAACAAGAGCCCCAGGGGGCACGACGCTCACCTGAGGTGGATCAATTCACATCTGGTGCATGTTCTCTCTAGCACCACCAGGAGATATGTTAGAAATTTAAACAACTAGGAGGATGTACATGTATATGAGATGATGTTAGAAATTAACATAATCCCCCCCCCCCCCCCCACCCCCATGGTCTACAATGTCATGTATTATTTGAATCCCCTACCCCTAAGGATGATTCCTACCAAGTTTGGTTGAATTCCGATCATGTGTTTTGGAGAAGATCAGAATGTACATTTTGCCTGGCAGGGCCCCCCCCCCCCCCTCCAGTATGTTACCCCCACAGGGGCCCTATAGGGCCACTCAGAGAAATTTCATGAACAACATTCATTCTTCATCTATAGAGGTATCTCCATACACAATACCAAGTCTGAGCTATGCCTGGTTCTGGAGAAGAAGATGTTTGAAATTTACATAGCTTTTACAATTGGGGGCCACATGTACCATTTTAGCAACTTTGGGTCCCCTACCCCTAAGGATGATTCCTACCAAGTTTGGTTGAATTCCGATCATGTGTTTTGGAGAAGAAGATCAGAATGTACATTTTGCCTGGCAGCGCCCCCCCCCCCCCCCTCCAGTATGTTACCCCCGCAGGGCCCCTATAGGGCCACTCAGAGAAATTTCATGAACAACATTCATTCTTCATCTATAGAGGTATCTCCATACACAATACCAAGTCTGAGCTATGCCTGGTTCTGGAGAAGAAGATGTTTGAAATGTACATAGCTTTTACAATTGGGGGCCCTCCCCTTGGCCCCCCTGGGGGCCACATGTACCATTTTAGCAACTTTGGGTCCCCTACCGCTAAGGATGATTCCTACCAAGTTTGGTTGAATTCCGATCATGTGTTTTGGAGAAGAAGATCAGAATGTACATTTTGCCTGGCAGCGCCCCCCCCCCCTCCAGTATGTTACCCCCGCAGGGCCCCTATAGGGCCACTCAGAGAAATTTCATGAACAACATTCATTCTTCATCTATAGAGGTATCTCCATACACAATACCAAGTCTGAGCTATGCCTGGTTCTGGAGAAGATGATGTTTGAAATTTACATAGCTTTTACAATTGGGGGCCCTCCCCCTGGGCCCCCCTGGGGGCCACATGTACCATTTTAGCAACTTTGGGTCCCCTACCCCTAAGGATGATTCCTACCAAGTTTGGTTGAATTCCGATCATGGGTTTTGGAGAAGAAGATGAAAATGTAAAAAGTTAACGGACGACGGACGACGGACGACGCACGACGGACGACGGACAAATTTCCATCGCAATAGCTCACTCGAGCCTTAGGCTCAGGTGAGCTAAAAACAGTATAGGTCTTATGACACAACCTTTGGGTACACACATATAATATTCGAAAATTAGGTTTACCCTGCCAAGAGGGCTAATCATAATCATTATGTATAAAAAATAGATGGATTTGAGACATTTTTTTGTAGTAACCAGAAAAGCTACTGTATATATTATTCTTCAAGGCAATTTTTTTTTGATCATCTAATGAGTTACTTTTACGCACATTTTTCTCCTCCATTTTCGTAATTTTCATACATATATTGTTTGAACAAAATTGTGTTTTGTGTTGCCAAGAGCCGAGTCTAGAACATTTTAAACATAACACTAAAAAGTCTGTTCAATAAAGTGAACCAGACTGGCCAGAAAAAAGCAGGGGGAAAAACAAAACAACTGTGCTGATAACTTTGGAGGAATCTCACCAAAAATGCGTTAAAATAACGGCTCATGCATGATTTATCCGACTTCATTCGAAAACATATCATACACAAAATATCTAAACATTCAAAATGAAATGAAAGGCGCCGTTTGAAACTATTCTAATAAAAACAAAAAAGACAAACCACCTACCATGTCGCCCTCATCGATGAATCTGAAAGTGTTCATCTCTACTCCGATACGGTAATCTTCCAAGTACGTGATGTTAGTGTCTTGCCCGTCATTTGAGCACCTACATATGTTGTAGAATAAAACCGATTGCCATATTTTAGAGATCATATCACATTTCTAACAAACAGACATACAGCTTAATTAGGAAAGTAAGGAAAACAATTAGCATCTATCTTCTTTTTTTTTCTTTTTTGTGTTAGGCTACATCGTTTTTGTTTTTTCCCCAACGAACGGCGTTAATTCTGAGTTATTATGCCATAGTATTTTTTTATCTTGGGTCTACGTGCCACTGGTCCTACATCCCATTCGTTGTTTGTCCTACTGGACTTATATCCATATTGTACGTACCATTGGTCCTACGTATCATTGCCCCACGTCCCAATTGTACTGTATGCAACTGGTTCTACATGCAACTGGTCCTTTGCTATAATGGTCCAGTATGTCCATTTAGTCCCGTGTACTATTGGTCCTATGTGCCATTGGTTCTTTGTGTCATTATTCCGATGAAGCCTAACCCTTAGACCGAAACGTATATCGCCGGCCTTATAAATACCATGCGACAAATATGAGGGACCAATGACCACTTACACATTAAAAAAAATACATACCAAAAGTCCTGGAACTCATTTGCAATTGATTTATCTCATTTCCAATAGGCTTAACACAGGAACCATCCTGTTCCAGAAGGCAATGGGTTAAGAAAGAACTATTCTTACCCATTAATGATGAATTCGAAGTTAACAAGAGAGTCATAATTCGAATTCGGCGTGGCTCTGCAGGAACGGATCGAAAGAGCGATGGAGCCGTCGAGAGAGAGCACGGATGCAGCGAAGTACAGTTCTTCGTTGAGTCCGATGCTGATGGGGTAGGTATCGTCGACCACTTCGTATGTCTCATCAGTGTATATATCGAATGAGAACGTGTACGCTCCCTCCTCGATGAGGGTCTTGTCGATAGTGTAGTCGGTGAGCTGGTAACTGATTGATTCCACACGCTGACTTCTGTTGTAGGAGCATGATATAGGGATTTCGATGGCGAATTGACGGCTGATGACAGAAGTTTCAAGATAGCGGCTGATAACACGATTGGTGTATGTCTCTTGATCAACGCTTTCCTAGAAGAAGATGAACGGAGGAAAATAAACGTAGCGCTAAAAATACTACACCCATGACCCCCCTTAAATTGCATCAATGAAATTTTTAAAAAAATATATCAGTGCACATACCCCTAAGATTCCACCTGCTCTTTAATCATGTTAGCAATTGATTCCAATAATTATTTACTCGACAAGTTGACATCATGAGAAAAACCTATGACTCAATCAGCTTTTTTATTTGTTTGTTTTGGTATTTATAATAATATTATCATTACTATTATGGCCGCGGCCTATTCGGAAATAGCAAGCTATGAACATTTTAACTACATTATGATCGAACAAAATACACTGGCTTCAATATTTAATGATATCCTTTTATATATTATGAATAAAACTTCTTCCTCCCTTTTACCGTACAAGTTTTACGTAAACACAATTAATGGCAAACGCTGGTGACCTCGAATGATACATACGTGCACCACTCACTTTGAATCTATGGAGGATGTCACTTGACCTCTTTTCGATTGGAAGGGGGATGGCATCGTCATTTGGAGAGCATCTATAAAAATACTCCCGTCCGACAGTGAGATTTTCTTATTATTATGCCACTGTTAGGGAATGGCATTGGTCATTCCCTGTCTGATCACAACCCTGTCTAACCCCACATATCTTGGATTTACGGCACAAGTTCAAGAAAAAGCCTGGAGAACTTTTCTACAACTCGTTCTTCACACCTCCATCTTTAGACACCACAATTCGTCAACATATTATAGCCCTATATCTCATCCTAGTCACACTATTGTTAACTTGTCCAATGACTAAATGTGCACCTACCGTCCTGTTCGTGCCGCATGCGGTAAGGTTGGTTGTAAGTTCGATGATGTCCTCACCGTTACCGTTCGTTATGTCTTCTCCCCAGCAGTACGAGTTATCAGGGTTGACCTCGTTCTCAAATCGGACGTTCGGACCAGCCATCTCCCCAGTCAGGAGAGCCTTTGGGATCTCGACTATCATCTGTGTGTCGGTGCATGTCAGAATGATTCCCTCGGTGTCCAATTCTGCGCGAAAAAAAAATAGCTGGAAAGTTATAATTTGGTTATCGACAAAAGGCAATACGTGTGTTTCACGTTCACCTTTTTTTACAGTGCTAAATTTGTGTTCCTCTTTCAATTTTCCTGGAATGTTCTTGTCTTAGAATAAGCCCCTTATACTTTGGTAATTATTCTTTGGATAAATCTTTGCAAATAGACTGTCAACAACTGTAATTAAACAAGAATGACAGGCGTGACTCTCTTCTCACACAAATATTTCAGGCTCAAGTACATGTAGTTTTCCTCTTTTAAAGGTATGAATATTTCGAATCTCAGTGTCCAATTCTAAGCAATACAATAACGAAAAGGAATTCTTTGACAATTTTCCAGGTGATAGAATGCCGACTACATTTGACATCTTTGGGCTTTCTCCTTCATGACTCAGACCCCTGAAAATGGACCTGGGTAATCAAAATATCTCGTAATCTGCAAACATTAACATTAACTAAGGAAATTCAAGCATGCGCCACTAATTCAACACATTCACACTTTCCTTTTTGGCATTCACAGTTTAAACGACGCCATGGCTGTGGCGCGTCAAAGAACGTAGCCCTAAGTCAGTAAAGTGACGCAGCATGTGCGACTGGTATAATGGGAAGGAGGATTTTTACAACCCAAATACTTGTTCTTGAAATGCTGTTCAAATAACTTTTGTTCTTTCCTATAAAAACTTGCTTCTATATTTTCCAAAATCGCATAAAACAGGTCTCCTTTTCTAGATGTCCTTCCCAGTAGAACGGCATTTTTTTCTTTGACGGAAATTCGTATTGTTTAAAGAATACCAGATAAATAATATGAGGCAGAAATAGAATTAAAGATTCTTACCTGGCTCCTCAGTTACTGCACGGGAGAGATAAGGTAGAGGAAAAAGGAGATAAAGGAAAATAAGCCATTTTTTTTTACATTTGAAATTATTATTCTTACTCGTCGTCTTTTACTTTAAGAAAAATATTTACGCATAAACTCGATATCTACTTTCGGGAAATCTCTAAAAAATTACTAAAGTAAAAAGTGAATGGAAGTCATGCAGTACAATCTCTCCGTTGTATTTCGGTTTCCTTAACCCCTTTTTTAAACATTTTAGTTTACAATTCAGAGAGGAAATGTTCATAAAGTACAAACTTAAGTTACAAAATGTTTTCTCCTGGGGTTAATCAATACAACAGCAATGAACTTAAAACAAAATCTAAGCACTATAGAAGATACCGAACTTCTTTTAAGCGCAGATGTTTTTAAACCTGGTGACAGTCCACTTTAAACGTGTGTTTAACTGTTTACTTATCTCCATAAGCACAAAAAACATGAGTAATAGAGAAATAATCTTACCTTGTGCGTTGATTCCTGAAATCAACAGGAGAACAGAAATGAATGGAAATGAGTTCAGTTACGAAACGAATACAATTTCCATCTAACTGTTAAATAGTTGTAAACATTCTTTTATATTTCAAGGACTACAGTGAATCATGAAACACCTCTTTAGTGGCGAAAAGAAAAGAAACGTCGGTCAACATTTTGAGTTGACATACAAATGAACGTGAGTTTTTGATTCGATAAATATCAGTTGCCATCCGCATCATTCCCCTTTGTAATTTGAGAAAAAAATAAAGATACTTAACGAAATCAAACATTGAAATCATGCGCATGATTTTAACTTTCTACATTGAAAATGTGAGTTCATTAAATAAATTGTAGGACATTTTACAAAGCCTCAGTATTGTTACCGTATCATGAAACAAATGCATGATAAGCCATAATGTTTAAAACATTACACTGAAAATAGTGCACACAAAAAGGGGAACTCTCCTCATCCCCATGTGGTTTTATTGTAAAAGTACTGGATTTTATTTTAACATTCAAAGACAAGCTTTACAAATTGGTCAGTTGTTATTTACAAATATACTTGGTTGAACAATTTTACCGCGGCTTATCTGGTACGGTGTATTTGCACTGAACTTCTATGAGGTGTGTTATCTACTCCGCATATGTTAAAAAAAAATCAACAACTGATTTCCCATTCAAACAAGCCTTATCATTGCCGTACTTTCATGATTTATCTTTTTTTTTTAATGTTTCCTTTACAATCACTAATGAATAACAATATAGAAACAAGTGAAGGTTATTTTTCAAAAGAGGTTCTAAAGAAAATGTCGACAACATTTCGATTGATTAACACAGTGAAAATGAAATATTGAATGAATCAAAATTTAAAAAAAAAGAGAAAGTAATAAATTAATAAATATATGTACGTATGAAAAGAGTTGTTATTTAAAAAATAATACCTGAGATTGTCAGGAGGGCCAGACTAACAAGTACAAAACGTAACGCCATTGTTAGCCACTGCTAGCGAAAGAGAAAAGATAACGGTCTGTCCTTTCCTCCCCAAGATCAAACTAATGTCAGATCCTTCGAATCCTCTTCGTTTTTATTGCGAAAAGTAATTCCAACAAATGTGAGTTCATCTGTGATTCGTCATCTGAACGAACCTTATCATGTAAGCAACACGACCCTTTCTTATCTGCCACAGGATCAGGATCCTTCTTAATCACCGCCCCTTAACTTTCCCGTTCAAACGAACATAAACCCGGGTTAATATTTACTGGGAAGGCAATTACCAAGATAAGAAAACAAAAGAAAGGTGCGGTAGCCCTGAAAGAGTTGACCCTCTGTGTATTTTACAACTAGTTATTTGTATTTTCTGGAAATTAATATGTTTGTTTCGTTTTATAACGGATCTCATACGTATACCAGTAACCAGACAAGGCGTAACCATGTGACTATAATTATAGAGTTTAGAGAAATCTTGCTGTAAAGTTTAACAGAAATAAATTTTATATCGTGAGAATGACACAATTATTGAAAGATACAAAATATGCTCATTCCTTTGAAATCTTTAAGGGTCATGACATTTAAGTATTCCATCTGGGCTCTGCAATGATTCAAATTTGATCGTCAAATAGAATATGATTATGTCGCTGATGTATTTTACGAAAATACAAAGCTTGAAGCAGAATGCGTGGAATAATGGCGTTGCTACGTGGAGGAAATATTGGACGTAACAATCAATAAGTTTAGGCGAAGTTTAGTTTATGACTAAAATGGACAGTGTGTGATAAAAACGATTACCTCGGGCTAAGATCCACTAACCGATCACCGTCTTCGTTACCCCCTAATTGTACACCAGAAATATTTATACAGGCACAAACTACCTCCAGAAATGTGCATTGTGTTGCATACACTCCTTTGTGTGCATTTTAGGGGAGTGAAATGGCCAGTGTTATTTTTGTTTTTACAATATAAAATATGCCAAATAGTTACAATGCCAAAAAATGAAAACTGTTTATCAATGTTATCATTTTCATCTTTTAAATATTAAAGTCAAAATTTATTTCAATTAATTGACATAGACAACCGGATCGAGAACCCCCCCCCCCCCCCTCTATATTCCTGAATACTATGGAAACAAAAAAGGACAGCCGTTAAAAACTGCATTTTTCAAATTAAAAAACAAAACCAATTGAATTTTAATCGATTTTATAAAATTGACCAAATTCGCACCCCCCCCCCAAAAAAAAAAATAATAATAATAAATAACAATAAAATAAATAAATGAACACAAAAATGCAATCGCTCTTTAAAATCTTAATGAAGGGGTACAGAAAATTTAGAGGGAAATAAAAGGGAAAATGAGGACAAAAGGATCAACAGAAACACAGAAGCCACTCGGGAGTCATCATGAATGAATGTTAAGTACTCTGTATAGATCCTGGTTCCAAAGAATGTTTACACACTTAAAGCATGTAAAAAAAATATTTACCCTTGATAAGAACTTTTGATAAATGTGTTCAAAGATTTAGAAATAGAGAAAGGGAAAGAGCTACCAAAACAGATTTAGAGAGGGGAAGAGAGTGAGATAGAGACAGAGAGAGAGAGCCAGGTAGAAAGACAGGGTGGCAGAGGAACTGTGGTAAGATGGAGAGAGAGAGAGAGAGAGAGAGAGAGATGTTTAAGTTCAGTTCGGTTCAGTTCACTTTATTCAATTAAACATATTTTTATGACAACAATTTTGTTATTATTACATATCAATAATACACATAAATAATATTATGAAATGATCAAAGTTGCTGACCTTTTTTTAGTCCAAGATTTCCCACCCGCTTATGTGTAAAATGACCATGCGTTCAATCATAGAGGACATTATTTTCGTTTTGGTTTACAATAATGAGTGGTTGACGCATCTGTAATTAACATTCTAGTGGTAAATAAGTTTTTTATTTATCAGTCTGTATTTTTTTCTTTACTTAGGACATGGCAGTCTTTAAAAAGAAATAACACCAACAAACAAACATTTCCAATAAATGTAATCTTTAACAAGGACAGCCGTGACAGTCATTTGAGTTTATACGGGTAACTCTTCAGCTTGTTATAGAAAAAGGGGGAAATGCTGATGCACACATTGACATCACCATCAACAAGAAGACGGGCAGGGATGGGGAAGAGAGAAACAGAAATAAGGAAAGAGGGAGAGAGAGAAAGAGAATGAACTATTTATTTTGTTTAACAAACTAATGCATGCACCTTTTGATAGATACAGTATGTACACCTAGTATTTCTTCATAAATTGACACGCCTGGTATCAAATTAAAAGAGGAGTGCTACTGCAGAGAGCAAAATCGTCGTAATTTCCTGAAAATTCACTTAGCCAGTAGAGAAAGTTAAAGATCACATTGCAAGAAAATCACAAATATGGCAATTAATGTATCACTAGAAACTGGGAAGCTTACAGATGGCAATCGTATAAGTTTTATGTCAACTGCGTATCTGATGATTATAAAAACAACATAAATAAAAGCTCTTCTAAGCATCTGGAATATCCGAGGATTCGCCAGAAATATAGCGATGTTTTGATGTCGTCACACTAGGGATCGGTCCTGCTTAAGCAGACGACGTCCTATAATGAATGAACGTAATTGCAATGCAATTATTTATCAAATAAAGAGTTTGGTATATTTAACATGACCTTATTTCACACCATTCTAAAATGGAACGTGAAAATGATTCTGATAACTAAAACCGTTTGATTGTAAATACACAGGAGAAGGGTCAATGATCAATGAAATAAACCCCATTTTCAAATTGAAAAGCCCTCCGAATAATATCACAGATTGTATTCGTTCCCTCTTGAAACGCCGAACATGCCCCGGTGCAAGCAGCTGAAAATACAATGGCGTCTTATTTTGTTTACAAGTGACTGATTCCTTTATTTTTTTAACGCTGCATTTTTTCATCAAAATAATACCATACACGAAGTTAAGAGTGAGGCAACAGACTAACATTAAGACTGACGCTAGTCAAGTAAGAGAAATAAGTGAAGAGGAGATGACAAAACAGGCACTGAAAAATGTGTAAGATGTTATGGGACATCGTCTGCTTTGACAGGACTGGTCCTTCGTGTGTCGTCACACATCTCAGCAGCGTTCAAGGAGCTCTTCAGCTGCTATATCGGGGGCTGTATTTTACCGTTTTATAATTGATAATAATCATTAATTCAAATGTTTCCAAGCGTTGAATTTGGATAACCTTGTATAATTTATGCCATCTATGCAATAATAAGTATTAAGCCAATATTTATTTTGATGGAATTTTCTTGCAATGTGATCTTTAAAAAGAAAAAGAGGAAAGAAAACCATGTAGAATGCGTAAAAAGAAAGGCGGACGACATAGAAGAACGACTACGTCCCATTCACGCACAGACACACATGAATAACAGGTGAAAGGTAAATGAAATTCCAAGCATCAGCTCGTCAGGTAACTTATCTTTGTGCGGGGGACATGAGGGAAAATATCCCCTTACCCAATGACAAAACTGGCAAAACTAAGATTACAAAGAAAGGAGAGAGAGAGAGAGAGGGAGAGAGAGAGAGAGAGAGAGAAAGACTGTAAGAAAGGTTCAGCCGAAAGGATGATACGATCCAGCTCTAAGACACTCTCTTCTCCCCTCGTGTTAACCTGCTATTCCAAACAAATCTTCCACAAGCGCCCGCCCCCTCCTAACTTGACTCGCGCAACATTACTCTATTCGACTATTATTATTACCGGGGTTGCCTTGATATATGTGAGTCCATTTGGCGAAGAACTTTATCTGCTATAAAATAGTAACACCATCAAATCAACCATCGTATTTACAACTGGTCAATGTTCAACGTTGACCCGACAAAATTTAATGGTTTTATGATGAATATCCGACTACCGTAACTAGAAAGAATGTAAACGAAAAAGAGATTGTGATTTTCTGTGAGTGCTTGCAAAGTGCGTTATTCACATATATACCTAGCGCTTTGGGCCACTTTATTATTATTATTAACTCTGGTGATACCATATTACTGCAATTTATTGATCAAAAGCTGATAGATTATTGCTATGGTGACAAATACAACAAATTATAAGCAAAGCTAAATCGTCGATGGCCTGTGATGAGAAACACCTACACGGGTATAGGAAACTGCAGATAAAAGGCCACCGCCTCGAAAGGGTTACCCAACCCAGTAAGCCAATAAAGCTTTACCGAGACCGTTAAAGTCACGGGGAAGATGGTTGCAAGCCTAAAAGTAGCCACATATCAGGCCTACCATGCCCACAGCCCATGAAAACGATACCAAAAACCAGGACTGGTCGATTTCACCCATTAAAAAAATACAAAATAGCCCAGCATGCATCAATTTTTGTAAAAAGGAATGAGTGTTCTCGAACGTTACAAAAATTTATAAGGGAAAAAAGTTGTCTGACAACTCTGAAATCCCCCCCCCCCGCAAAGCCCGAGTTAGGAAGCTCCCTCCCCCCTCCCGAAAAATCGGAACAAATTTCACTATATTTTTTTACTTGATAAGTAGCAATACGATTATCCATTTCAAGGGACCATATTCTAAAATATTTTTTTCCATATCGCTTCCATTATCATAATCAGGCTTTAAATTACATATCATATTTTTTGAAAGAAAGAAAAAAAAGGAGGTGACGTCAGATCGTAAAAGAAATGGCATTTTCAAAATCGTATGTTAATGTATGATGTTTGACAACGGCGTATGCAAACTCAATATTAAAGTTATTTTGTTAGTTTGTTAGTTATATTGCGTGCAATTTCAATAAAAGTCCCTCTTTATATTGACTTTTTCGTCAATTAAATCCGTTATTCGTGATAATCTGTAATTTAAAATGTTTATATAATATAACCATCGAGCTCCGGGTCGAAGTTACAAAAAAAAAGGCGTCCGCAAAGTTTTCCTTCTGAGCAATTAAGTTTCCTAATCATCGTGATCATGCTAATACTAGTTTACTCAGATTGATACTTTACTCGCTAAGATAGAAGTAGACGGGCTTCTCATCAATTGATTTCCGATATTTGATGATAGTTTCTTTCAATGTTACTTGCTCATAATTAAATTAGCAGATTTGTCATGGCTTGATCGGGCCTTATCTATCATGTCTATAGAACAAGCTAACGCGCAATCAGGTGCTTACATGAGAACAATAGTTCTTTTCATCATGTGCCACGAAGCCCTGTTATGTGAACAACAAAATTGTGTGTACTCTGAGGCGTCCTGACAGTGGAAAATTAATGAGCTCTCTTTTCACAGCCCTTACATTTTCCGAATTGAGTGATTTGATAGTGCCGCTGTTAAATATGGCGGAAAAGTTCATGAATGGTTTATTTCATTCGTTATTACATCCTGTGAGTGCAGTATTAGTATAATCTGGCGAATAAACTCGAAGAGAAAATGAAACGGAAAAATATATCCGCCGTCACATTCATTTTAGCAGTTTTTGTTTTCGTGTATGAAAAGGAAAAAATGGACGTAGGGAGAATAAACCGAAAAGGGCACCGTCATAGCAGTACGGTTTCCCCAAACAGAGTTTCCTCGCAACCCCGAATATCACGCCTTAGTTTGAAATTCTTCTTTACCCCCGCCAAGCAATACTCGATCATAAATTGGGATGGCGTTAAATATCCATAGATTCTTATCGCTCAGAATAAACTTGGGAGTGTATTTATTCCTCACTAGTCCTTTGTGTTTTTCTTCTTTAAAAAAATGATCAACCATCTACATAACACACAGAGATAATATTTGCAGGTCATTGGATTCGTTTTATCGGTTACTTCTATGACTCCCCCAAATCAAATATCGTGTAAGATAGTGATGGTACGGCGATATCAACTGCGAGGAATTTATTTGTTTCCTTTACTTCATTATATTTTTTTTTTTCAAATTCAGGTGTAGAGATTCAAACTACGTCATTAAGTATGTATAAATTTTATGTCAAATACTAGTACCCATTTTATTGTAGATTTTATCCATTCGACTCATGTGGTATTCGTTCTTCGTGTTTTGCAATTTTGCAGTTATCTAAGGCTGTACACTTCAGGCTTATACAAATCATTCTCTTATTGCATCATTTCGCGGTCATCAAATAAAAAAAAAATCATTCTCTTCTCTTATAGATAACATGGTTCTATATTATTTACAACCTAAGAGAATGCTGTAAAACATGAATTTTGCTGCTTTGAACGATCATCATAACTGTTTCCAACCCATCTATAAAAAACAAACATTTTGAGTATGCGCGGCGATTTCTTGTCACGGCCGGGTGATGGGGACGCGTGACTCCCCCACCCCCCCCCCCCCCCCCCCCCCCACGGGAGCGCCTCCAATAATTTTGAGGACGTGTGGGCTGCTTTGATATTATAACAGTGGGGTATCGATAAAGGATGCTTTTCCTGCTTGGGGGCGGGGAGTGGAGGCATGTTAAGTTATTGTAAACATATCAGTTGCCGAAAGAGAGAGAGAGAGAGAGAGAATCTTATAAAAAAAATTTTGTTTTCTCTTTCACTGATTTTTTTCTCCTTCTCCCGGCCTCTCCCTTTTCCTTATTTCCCCTTTATCTGTTTCATTATTCTCCCTTCTTTCCCAATTTTTATCTTCCTCCCTTTAGTCGTACGCCGATGGGGAGGGGGGGGGGGGGGGTGGGCTTTCTTGCTTTCTGGATTCCATAGTTTAGGATAAAATGTAAAGTGCCATTATGAGGGGGAGCAGTCGTATTATTTTGGGAAAACCTGACTGAACCTGTCCGAAACACTACAATTAAATCTTAAATCTGTTAAAATGTGTTTCTTTGATTTAGATCTATTAAATTTTGCGCAGCAGAAATATGATTTCATGGAAAATTACGTTGTTTCCAGAATAATCATATTTTGTAAAATTGATAAGAGCAACAATATTGCAAATAATCGTTGGTTGATTAAGTTGCAAAGAACAAGGAGCATCCGGCATGCTGCTAAGATTACGTACTTTATCGCATTAAAATAGGACTTAATGATAGGATTGAGCAATTAACCTGATGATACGACAAATTGAACAAGAGATATGAATGTCGGGTTGAACATGTATTATATGTACCATGGATCTCTATTCTGAGGGAAGGGGAGGGGCGTCCTCAAGGAAAAAAAAGTAGCCTACAATATACCCATGATAAAACAGCTAATTTCAATGCGCGATTTTAGTTTGTGTTACGTAAGTATGATTACGATGATGAACATATTACCACTTCCAACATGTCTCAGTCAAGATCAATTTTATTGGGAAAATATTTTTAAAAAACGGCCGACATTAAAATGAAGGATACAAATAGATGACACTGCAAGAACGGGATAATGTGCTTTGTCACGTAGGCCATACTTAACGACCTCAAGGGTAAAATAGCCCACAATATAAAACAGCTAATTTCAATGCGCGATTTTAGTTTGTGCCACGTAAGTATGATTACGATGATGAACATATTACCACCTCCAACATGTCTCAATCAAGATCAATTTTATTGGGAAAATATTTTTAAAAAACGGCCGACATTAAAATGAAGGATACAAATAGGTGACACTGCAATAAATGAATAATGTGCTTTATCACGTAGGCTATATACAGGGTTTAACGACCTTAAAAGTTTACTGGAGTCCCACTGATTAATAAATTATTGTGGTGTGATTTCAAATGTTTATCGTCGATGATGAATAGCTAACACGTTCTGTTTGTCTTTGTTGATAAATTGGCAGAGATCAGGATGTATATACATATCTTACCGGTTCCAAAGTGTGCCCGTGACAATGCATCTATCCTACGGCGGAGGTTACAAGTGAAGTGGGGGCGCGCAGTCTGCAAATGCAGTTGAGAATGGGTCGTGTGACTCACCCCTTCCACCATACATAGGCATATGAGGCGTTGCTGGGTGGGTAAGGAGTTGCAACCCTCTCATGATTTTACATATTTTTACCAATATTCGGGCAATCGTCACCTTTTTTATATACCTTGTCTAGTATATTTTGATGATAAAATAACATTGTTACTATGTATATTAAAGCGTCAAAATGTAGAACCAGAAATTCGGTATTCCGACACGAAAAGTAATCTACATGCCTTGGGGAAATCTGTTCATAAGCATGATAAGCATGAGTGCCGCTAGACCAAGGCATTTACTGGAAGATCGAGCTCTAAAAGATGAAAAAAGCTTTAAGCCTGAATTTGATAGCAAACAAAGATGTACACACAAAAAATAGCTGATTTCTCGTGATCCACATCTTGGGGGGGGGGGGGGGGGGTCGTAAAAAATGCTTGTTTTGTTGGTACCTGTGTTAACTAATGAAATCGCGCCTTTACAGAAATATTATACGTCTCTCATACGTTACGTTTGACATTTAATTCTATTTTTTCATAATAAAATATTTATGCATTGTAGTAACTTGATGGAAGTAGCCCCCAAAGGGCATATCATTTATGATTCAAGCATGAAACACTAAAAGCTGATTCCTACACATGAAACCACCCCAACATGATATTTCTTTATTATTTTGGCATGTAGTTGAAACACTGAAAACTGTTTTCTCCATATCAAACCACCCCTACATGACATTTCTTTATGATTTGGGAATGTGGTTGTATAAAAATGGAATGATGGCGGCCATTCTGAAAACATGATCACCCCGGCCCTCGAGGAGAGAATCAAAGATGTGTCAAAATCTGCTATTATGCATTACTCTTCTTTAAAAAAATGCCGATGGCGCTCCTGCACCACTATTTTTATCTTAATTTTCAAAAAAATCCCTTTGTGCGATCATCACGGTAAGCATGCCTGCAATGATCGTAGGAACCCGTAAGCATGCTTCCAGTATAACTCCGATAGATACTGATTGAAGGCCACTTTCATTTTCTTTTTAAGCAACCAGATATAACCAATATAACAAAGCCTTTAAGTTACCAATTTTAATGTTTCTTGTATCGCATCATTGACTCTTAATCACCACCACCTTCTTGACAATCATCATCATCATCTTCATCATCCTCTTCATCATCAACATGATTGATTTAATCGTCTCCGTTATCATTATCCTTATCATAATATTCTTCCTTTCTTTGATCATTATCATATTCATCACCCTCTCATAATCCTCCTCCTCTTCCTCCTCCTTCTCCTTCTTTTCTCCATCATCATAAACATCATCATCATCATCATCATCATCATCATTACCATCACTAAAATCATCATAAACATCAATATCACTGCCATTGTCGTCATCATCATTACAAACCTGTTTACAATGGCATTGTGGATAAACAGATCACAGTGGTTGCATTACGTTTAAGAAAAAAAAATAATTCAGCGTTTACGATGGAAAGATATGTAGACAGGTAGAGTAAGGAATAAAGTGTGAGGGCGGGGGCAGGGGGACCAAGGAGAGGATGGAGAGAGAAATAGAAAAGGAGACAGATGGAAGGAAAGTTAACCCTTTGCTTAAGGGAAACGGATGGCTTCTGTATTACGCCTATTATAATGAGAGAATTCAGTAGTCAATGTGTTAAGGATGAGTGAAAAAATGTGTATGTATATCTTTTGAGGAAGAATAAAAGATTGAAAAATATATCATGGTATACCGAATTAAATGAGTAATCATAATTAATTAATCATTCCGAGTACACACACACACACACACACACACACACACACAAAACAAAGCAATACGCACAGCCGTTATATTTATTTAAATAAAACAAGCCAGGCCGAACTTTATTTCTCTACAGGAAATTTGACTCAAAGAGGGCCAATCACCAAATAGGCGTTTAATCCCGGTATCATATATTCGAAATATCAGCTTGAAATATAACTTCTATATAAAGGAGATATTGCAATATTACCGAAGCTTCACTCTAAAGATAATCATGAGAGTTGCGAATTGTGAGTAGGCCAATTTGTAGTAGACTAGCGAGAGCACTCGCACGCGCTCGAAAGTCGATTCGGAGCATTATTCCGATATCAGTAAACTTTCGCATAAGCCTGTATGTGAATTTGATGTTGTTTTATTGTGCTCTTTCATTGATTGAATACCCTTCAATAGATATAACATTTTAGTTTGCGATGACCAGTCCCCTTTACCTTCTCAAATTCGAGTGTATGTTAAGCAATGATAAGTTAAGCTTTGGCCTGCTACACAGTATGCCCCCAAGGATTACAATCGGAGTTTTATCAATAGCTTTCAAACTTGTTAATTAATCAGAATATATTTCGAGATTATGATATATATTATAACGAATTGTCTGTTTCTCAGTAAAAAAAACCCTATCCGTTTCGCTTCAGTAGTCACGAAGTAAAAATGATTTTTTGTAACATATGTCCCTTCCATCCAAGATTTTACAAAAGGGGGGCGCACAAAGCACAATTAACAATTCCACACTCCTTTCAAATGGTTTGAAAAGGATCTTATTATTTTGTTTTATCTGCTATAATTGTTATGACAATGCTTCATTTTTCATCATAATTATCATCGTAATAAAAATCGTAATGTAAAAAGATAAGCAGTTTTCAGAGTCTTAAACATGTTGCATACCAGCCAACCTTCCATAGGGAAAATTAAGAATCCTGCGAGGAAATATTAGAAATTCAGTGTATATTGTCTGCTTTCACGAAGAAGTTTTCATGAAAAGAGAGGAATCTAGGGCTCTTCACATTAGTTTGAAGTTGAAAGATAGGAATCATTCATCTAAAATAGGAATGGTTGGCATTTATGATGTTGGTCATTTGTAACTGAAAGTGAATGATTCAACAAAATGATGAACCTGTTTAATATACTGAATTGTCTTCATCTTTTTAGAAAGGTCTATATTCCTTACATGATTATTTACCCTCGTTAAGTTATAAGAGTAGGCAAAGAATTTGACAATACACATACTTCCAGTCATGTGGATGCCCAGAACATACAAGTGACAAAAGATGGAAGAAAGGGCCCCATGACATGCTTTACATAAATCCCTATTTCTTCGTGATTATCAGACCAAATCGGACGGGGGTCTTCACTGCCTGGTAGAGAAATAGTTATAATTTCATAATCCAGTATGACTTTTCATATTGCAAATATATTTCTTTCGTAATCGATACCCAAATGCCGATTGCATTTTTTTTCTGGGACACACTGTATATTGTGAATACAAATTGAATACAGAATATGCGATTTGTTTAGATTTCCCACTTTATAAAAAATCAGAAGATACAGGTCATGAAAGACAAACAATCGGCTAATTACTATTTTGAGAGGTGTGATAAATATGACAATCAAAATCTCAGAAATTCGTTAAAGAAAGGTTGATCAACGACAAAACAAAAGGATTAGGCGTATAATAATTTTATAACATTTTCTCCATTTCAGTGGAAATAGAGATAAAGAGACAGAGAGAGAGAGGGGGGAGAGGGAGAGAGAGAGAGAGAGAGAGTTAGTGAGAGAGGAAGAGGGGGAAAGAGAGGAAGAGGGAGAGAGAGAGGGGAAGGGGATGGGGTGGGATGGGTTAGAGACAACTGCTACGGGAAAAGAAAAATGTGGAGCTACACTGCATGTGATAGCCCCAGTGTATATCATAGACCCCACGTATTTACACTATAATTCTTTAATCGCCTTTTCAACAAATGAAATCATTAATTTTCATTGTGAATTGATTTCATCTGAGAGAAAAAAATATAACTAGAAAGAATAGATTTCATATTTCGCCACACTTTTATTTAAAGAGTAAAACTTATCCCTAAGTTTTAGTTAATATGTTTTTCATTATTTGAATTTTTTGTAGACATTTCTTTGTGGAAGAAAAAAGTGATACTTATATTTCTATTCATTTTCGTTCATATACATATCAGTATGTCAATGGTTAATTCCTCAAGCAAAAACAAACAACCAAAAATAATACAGATCAAAAAAAATTAACCCATTTCATTGATACCCGCGTTTTTTCGCATTTTTTTGTCAAAGTGTGGTTCATCCGGCAATGTCTCAATCAGCTAGCCTTTGGTTAAAAGAAAATAATAAAGCAACAAGAAAGGTGTCTAACCTTTGTATGCACATATGTGCAGGATAGTTGTAATCTGTACCACATTAGTTTGTTTAAAATCAATTTTGTACATCTCTCAAAAAAATCTCAAAAAATGTATTCGAAAAGAAAGAAACATTCCATGAGATATATAGCTACTACGTTCATGATGATGTATTTCTAAAGATGCAGAGACGAAAATAAAAATAAACTAAAACTCTAGCTGAAATGAACGTGTAATAATGTACACCGGTAGGAAGAAATTCCTTGAATGCCTTAGCGCCTATCATGGCAACTCGGTTAAAGCCAGGGTAATAATGTGATACTTTGTATTAAGCGCAGCGTAGAGTATATTTGTATAGTAGCTGCGCTATATAAATGGCCATACTATTATTATTATACATCGATTTTACCTCAAAATATGTGATTTCAAGAACAATATAGATACATAACCATTCGCTTGTCACGAAAATTGTCAAAATGTATGATGTAGAATAAAACATAAATTCTGTTCATAAGCATGATAAGCATGAGTGCCGCTAGACCAAGGCATTTACTGGAAGATCGAGCTCTAAAAGATGAAAAAAGCTTTAAGCCTGAATTTGATAGAAAACAAAGATGTACACACAAAAAAATAGCAGATTTCTCGTGATCCACATGTTGGGGGGGGGGGGGGGGTCGTAAAAAATGCTTGTTTTGTTGGTACCTGTGTTAACTAATGAAATCGCGCCTTTACAGAAATATTATACGTCTCTCATACGTTACGTTTGACATTTAATTCTATTTTTTCATAATAAAATATTTATGCATTGTAGTAACTTGATGGAAGTAGCCCCCAAAGGGCATATCATTTATGATTCAAGCATGAAACACTAAAAGCTGATTCCTACACATGAAACCACCCCAACATGATATTTCTTTATTATTTTGGCATGTAGTTGAAACACTGAAAACAGTTTTCTCCATATCAAACCACCCCTACATGACATTTCTTTATGATTTGGGAATGTGGTTGTATAAAAATGGAATGATGGCGGCCATTCTGAAAACATGATCACCCCGGCCCTCGAGGAGAGAATCAAAGATGTGTCAAAATCTGCTATTATGCATTACTCTTCTTTAAAAAAATGCCGATGGCGCTCCTGCACCACTATTTTTATCTTAATTTTCAAAAAAATCCCTTTGTGCGATCATCACGGTAAGCATGCCTGCAATGATCGTAGGAACCCGTAAGCATGCTTCCAGTATAACTCCGATAGATACTGATTGAAGGCCACTTTCATTTTCTCTTTAAGCAACCAGATATAACCAATTTAACAAAGCCTTTAAGTTACCAATTTTGATGTTTCTTGTATCGCATCATTGACTCTTAATCACCACCACCTTCTTGACAATCATCATCATCATCATCATCCTCTTCATCATCAACATGATTGATTTAATCGTCTCCGTTATCATTATCCTTATCATAACATTCTTCCTTTCTTTGATCATTATCATATTCATCACCCTCTCATAATCCTCCTCCTCTTCCTCCTCCTTCTCCTTCTTTTCTCCATCATGATAAACATCATCATCATCATCATCATCATCATCATCATTAATCACCATCACAATCATCATCAGCAACATAAACGTCAACACAATCATCACCGTTTTGATAATCATCACTGGAATCATCATCATAAACATCAATATCACCATCATAAACATCAATATCACTGCCATTGTCGTCGTCATCATCATTACAAACATGTTTACAATGGCATTGTGGATAAAAAGATCACAGTGGTTGCATTACGTTTAAGAAAAAAATAATAATTGAGCGTTTACGATGGAAAGATATGTAGACAGGTAGAGTAAGGAATAAAGTGTGAGGGCGGGGGCAGGGGGACCAAGGAGAGGATGGAGAGAGAAATAGAAAATGAGACAGATGGAAGGAAAGTTAACCGTTTGCTTAAGGGAAACGGATGGCTTCTGTATTACGCCTATTATAATGAGAGAATTCAGTAGTCAATGTGTTAGGGATGAGTGAAAAAAATGTGTATGTATATCTTTTGAGGAAGAATAAAAGATTGAAAAATGTATCATGGTATACCGAATTAAATGAGTAATCATAATTAGTTAATCATTCCGAGTACACACACACACACACACACACACACACACACACACACAAAACAAAGCAATACGCACAGCCGTTATATTTATTTAAATAAAACAAGCCAGGCCAAACTTTATTTCTCTACAGGAAATTTGACTCAAAGAGTGCCAATCAACAAATAGGCGTTTAATCCCGGTATCATATAATTTATTCGAAATATCAGCTTGAAATAATAATAACTTCTATATAAAGGAGATATTGCAATATTACCGAAGCTGCACTCTAAAGATAATCATGAGAGTTGCAAATTGTGGGTAGGCCATGTACACTCTTAGAAATATTGGGCAAAATTTTACCCAAATTTTACCCAACATGAGGGTCCTTATGAGTCCGACCAACTTTTGGGTAAACTTTACCAATTTCATTGTTATTTTTGACCAATGTTGGGTAAATGCATGTAAAAGTTGAGCAAGATCTAACCAACCTATGCCCAATCTTCATTTACCCAGTGGCATTTACCCAACATTTCTAAGAGTGTAGTAGACTAGCGAGAGCACTCGCACGCGCTCGAAAGTCGATTCGGAGCATTATTCCGATATCAGTAAACTTTCGCATGAGCCTGTATGTGAATTTGACGTTGTTTTATTGTGCTCTTTCATTGATTGAATACCCTTCAATAGATATAACATTTTAGTTTGTGATGACCAGTCCCCTTTACCTTCTCAAATTCGAGTGTATGTTAAGCAATGATAAGTTAAGCTTTGGCCTGCTACACAGTATGTCCCCAAGGATTACAATCGGAGTTTTATCAATAGCTTTCAAACTTGTTAATTAATCAGAATATATTTCGAGATTATGATAACGAATTGTCTGTTTCTCAGAGTAGTCACGAAGTAAAAAGGATTTTTTGTAACGTATGTCCCTTCCATCCAAGATTTTACAAAAGGGGGGGGGGGGCGCACAAAGCACAATTAACAATTCCACACTCCTTTCAAATGGTTTGAAAAGGATCTTATTATTTTGTTTTATCTACTATAATTGTTATGACAATGCTTCATTTTTCATCATAATTATCATCGTAATAAAAATCGTAATGTAAAAAGATAAGCAGTTTTCAGAGTCTTAAACATGTTGCATACCAGCCAACCTTCCATAGGGAAAATTAAGAATCCTGCGAGGAAATATTAGAAATTCAGTGTATATTGTCTGCTTTCACGAAGAAGTTTTCATGAAAAGAGAGGAATCTAGGGCTCTTCACATTAGTTTGAAGTTGAAAGATAGGAATCATTCATCTAAAATAGGAATGGTTGGCATTTATGATGTTGGTCATTTGTAACTGAAAGTGAATGATTCAACAAAATGATGAACCTGTTTAATATACTGAATTGTCTTCATCTTTTTAGAAAGGTCTATATTCCTTACATGATTATTTACCCTCGTTAAGTTATAAGAGTAGGCAAAGAATTTGACAATACACATACTTCCAGTCATGTGGATGCCCAGAACATACAAGTGACAAAAGATGGAAGAAAGGGCCCCATGACATGCTTTTACATAAATCCCTATTTCTTCGTGATTATCAGACCAAATCGGACGGGGGTCTTCACTGCCTGGTAGAGAAATAGTTATAATTTCATAATCCAGTATGACTTTTCATATTGCAAATATATTTCTTTCGTAATCGATACCCAAATGCCGATTGCATTTTTTTTCTGGGACACACTGTATATTGTGAATACAAATTGAATACAGAATATGCGATTTGTTGAGATTTCCCACTTTAAAAAAATCAGAAGATACAGGTCAGGAATTAGGATTAGGCGTAGAATAATTTTATAACATTTTCTCCATTTCATACTTTCTTTTCTTTTGAAAGCAATCAAACATAAACTCTTTTTTTTTAATATACAAAATAAATCGCAGCGGAATGAGGATGAAGAGGATAGCAAAATAGACAGTGGAAATAGAGATAAAGAGACAGAGAGGGAGAGGGAGCGAGGGGGAGAGGAAGATAGAGGGACAGAGAGTTAGAGAGAGAGGCAGAGGGGGAAAGAGAGGAAGCGGGAGAGAGGGGGAAGGGGATGGGGTGGGATGGGTTAGAGACAACTGCTACGGGAAAAGAAAAAATGTGGAGCTACACTGCATGTGATAGCCCCAGTGTATATCATAAACCCCACGTATTTACACTATAATTCTTTAATCGCCTTTTCAACAAATGAAATCATTTCATTGTGAATTTATTTAATTTGAGAGAAAAAAATATACCTAGAGAGAGTAGATTTCATATTTGGCCACACTTTTATTTAAAGAGTAAAACTTATCCCTAAGTTTTAGTTAACATGTTTTTCATTTTTCGAAACCGTTGTAGACATTTATTTGTGGAAGAAAAAAGTGGTACTTATATTTCTATTCATTTTCGTTCATATACATATCAGTATGTCAATGGTTAATTCCTCAAGCAAAAACAAACAACCAAAAATAATACAGATCAAAAGAAAAATTAACCCATTTCATTGATACCCGCGTTATTCGCATTTTTTGTCAAAGTGTGGTTCATTTTTTTAAAGCCAGTTCATGTTTCAATTAATCATACAAACAATAGAAGATGTAACAGCCCCGCTACTTCCGAAGGGCATGGTAACGATAGTCTTTCTTCAGCCGTCGTTTATAATGTTTGACCACGACCAGGAGTAAGACTGAGAAAACGACGACGATGCAACCCATTCCAATCACTGAGTGCATCCAGGCCGACGACGAGGAATCGGAAATATGCCCGTTGTTGTTTTGGGACTGAATATCTGACATATCACCTGGAAAAATTGAAATGTGATGAAAAATTTAAGAAGAATACCAAGGGATCATAGCAATATAATACATGGCACTGATACATTTTTGTCATTTTGTTCATGTCTCCACGTGTAATATTCACTGGCTCCGTGGAAACGGGCGTATTGTATATTATTAACCCGCACTTGAAAATGTATAAAAAATGAAGCCCCGCCCCTCTATCGGAACAACTGTAGCAACAAGAAACAACGAGAATAACAACAGGACAACATTAAATTAAAAGCTACGAAATTACATGTGCGTTCCAATACCAACGTATGAACATTCGCAGTTAATTTTATCCCCGATCTTTTCAGAAAATCATGTATCCATAAAGATTCGTTCAAATATGAAGCAGTAAACCACCTAAATCAGTATATATATATATATATATATATATATATATATATATATATATATAAATATAAATTATCCAGTCTAGCGCGGCCCATTATATAAAGATAAACCGCGATTTTTCAGAGGCGTACTGCACTGTATTCTCTAACTTTCAATTGTTTATAACATAAGTAAGTATAAGCATAAATGGAATAAACTACAAATTCATGGGCCACTTGACAACTGAAACAAACCTGCGAATGCTGCAGCGTCGCCTTTTGGTTCTTCGCCAACGTCGATGTTCCATCTGAAAGGCCCGGCCTTGACGAACTTGACGACGGGGTCGTGGTGGCCGCTGGCTCTCTTTGTTCGTTCTTCTCCAGCATCTAACAGTGTCTGGTTCAGCATCTCACCTTTAAGTTTGGCGCGCTCCCAAGCGCTGGGCTGGTCGTCTGTGCGTCTTCTTTTGCGCTTGGATTGGCAGGTTGCCTCACAGAAAGAATCAGTCGAGTCCTCATGACAGACGAATACCTCGCAGTGAACGTAAACCTGAAAAGAAAAACGTGACAAATGCTGACTTTACACATTGTCATCCCATATTTTGACCTACAGATAAACCCAAACACAAGGCCCCAATAATCAGGTAATGAGCATCACTCATCCGGCAATGTCTCAATCAGCTAGCCTTTGGTTAAAAGAAAATAATAAAGCAACAAGAAAGGTGTCTAACCTTTGTATGCACATATGTGAAGGATAGTTGTAATCTGTACCACATTAGTTTGTTTAAAATCAATTTTGTACATCTCTCAAAAAAATCTCAAAAAATGTATTCGAAAAGAAAGAAACATTCTATGAGATATATAGCTACTACGTTCATGATGATGTATTTCTAAAGATGAAGAGACGAAAATAAAAATAAACTAAAACTCTAGCTGAAATGAACGTGTATTAATGTACACCGGTAGGAAGAAATTCCTTGAATGCCTTAGCGCCTATCATGGCAACTCGGTTAAAGCCAGGGTAATAATGTGATACTTTGTATTAAGCGCAGCGTAGAGTATATTTGTATAGTAGCTGCGCTATATAAATGGACATACTATTATTATTATACATCGATTTTACCTCAAAATATGTGATTTCAAGAACAATATAGATACATAACCATTCGCTTGTCACGAAAATTGTCAAAATGTATGATGTAGAATAAAACATATTAAAACACAAACCTCCTTATCATCGTCATCAACAAATCTGAATGATCTGAGTTTAAACTGAACAGTGGTGTCTTCACCGTTAGTTGTTAGGAACGTGAGGGTATCGTCACTTGGACATCTGCGAAATAACAGACGAATATAGCAACAATGATTAAATTAAAATTGCACTTTGGTCATAATAAATTTGCACAGAACAAGTTTCTAGTAAACAATAGTTGCATAATTCTTTTGCGATAGCGTACGTGAAATTTGATTTTAAAAAAATGTAACAATCAGATCTTCTTGTTTATCCCAGACGAAAGTGTGACGTCATAAGCCGAAGATGGTGACTTCGCATCGAACCTCGGGTCGTTAAATCAGAAAGCTTACCACTAGCAGTGACTACATCTGCTACGCATGTCTGACTACGCATGTCCACATCTTAAAAAAGGTTGCAACGATACCCTAAAACATCTGTGATCATAATCGAATGTCTAATCATTTATACCACAACATTATCAAATCAGCATTCCCTATTTTAATAACAGGTCAACCCCTTTACGTTGATAATGACGAAAGACTTTCAATCAATATTTCCATCATTATCCAATCACCAGTTACTCACACTACGGGAATATCAGTGTATTGATCTTGTTTAGTCAATACAAACAAAGTTTCAAGAATAATCGTATCAGCGTCCTCACAGTAATATTCACATCATCGACTCACCCATCGTCCACTAAGTCATGACTGATTGCATCTTTTCCATCTTCCGACGGCGTGGCCCAGCATTCCTGTGCGACCAATTTGTTGTCGGCGACATCCGTCACGAGCTTCAGCTGGAAGAACAACTCGTCGTTGACATCGAGATCGACCGCCCTTCCGTCCTTGTAGCGGTATTTAAAGGACGTAGTGTTATAGATACCGAACGTGGTCTTGTACACGCCAGTTTCCTCCAAGTTCTTTCCCAGTACGTAATCGGTTACGGCGTAGCGGACGGCGCGGACCTCTTGGTTCCGCTCATATGTGCACTGAAGGGGAATCTGGACGTCGACCACTCGGGTAATGACATCTTTGTAGTAGTTGTTTATTACGCGGTTCGTGTAAGTATCATGGGTGGAATTTTCCTGTACAGAATAACAGGGGGATATTACGGACATTTAAAATATAATCATTTTTATAGCTTGTACAGAGTAAAAAATGTATGTACATCTACGATTTCTATAACATAAACAATTTCTGACTCGTTGACGATATTATGTAAGCTAGTATCGTTATGGCAGACTTTTTGGACTGGACAAGAAAATTGATGAAATCAACTTGACTTTAGTAACTTTTCTAGTGAAATTTGCAATATCACCGGGTCTTTTATAATACTTGCACACTGGACACAGGGATAAGCACACTACTGCATTATTCCCCTACGCCGGATAGTTGTCAACAGAGATTGAAGATTCAATATCCAAGGTCATTTTCTTCACAAATCCAAACATGATAAATTTCCTTTCGGTATGTTTACAGTTCCCAAAATACCTCTGCATGAAAATGTGTAAACGTTCTTATACCCATGCAGTCACATCAACGAGACTGACACGTGATCGACAAGAGACCGAACAAAGAATTACATCCTCTTGAATGGCCAAGAATTGGTAGGTGTTGGAGTCAGTTTCTAGTAGGTGTGGCGGTGTGACTGAAATATGATTGCCGTGTTACCGTTTTGTTGGTGCCACAAGCAGACAGCGAAGTGTTCACCCTCATCATGTCGCCATCGATGTAGCCATTGCATGTGAGATCGCCTTCCATACCGATGTCGTTCTCAGTGATGTCTTCGAGGAGTATACGGGGGATCTGGACTTCCATGCTCATCGGCCCACAAGTAAGCATGATCAGGTCATAGGAAGTCTTATCTAATTGAGGGAAAGGGTAGGAGGTGTAGAGAGACGTAAGACATTTAAAGAGAGACAGATAGAGAGAGACACAAAGGGAGAGAGAGATAGAGAGAGAGAGGGGGAGAGAGGGGAGAGAGGGGAGAGGGGGAGAGAGATAGACAGACAGACAGAAAGACACAGAGAGAGGGAGAGATGGGCAGGGGGAGAAGTGGGATGGGGAGAGAGCATTATGGCGATAGAAAATGGGGAGAGAAAATGAGAGGAACATTTGAAGAGAGATTATGGGGAAAGGAAAGCCAGAGAAAAGGAGACCAAACATAAACATAAATCTAAGGCGTAAATATATGCATAGAGAGAGAGAGAGAGAGTGAAGGGTATCACGCCGGACAGTCACACGGCCAAACCGACTCAACACCGACTCCAAACCGACCTATATTTGGCCATTCAGTGTCATGTAATTTTTTTGTTCCGTCTGTTGTCGGCCTGGTGTCGGTCTAGTCAGTATGACTGGGTTATCAGGGTAGAATGAACTACAAACATCGTATACTTGTAACACCTGTACAAACTATCGGCTAAAGGTGTCGCATAGTCCGTTAGTTTTAATGTTGGACTGGGGAGTGACAGGGGCCCAGCATTCATTTGACAAGTCATTTCTCTACATACACGTATGCCACTTTAGACCGAGGTGTAATAACATTTATCATGCCCCTTCTTCTTCTTCTTCTTCTTCTTCTTTTTCTTCTTCTTCTTAACATTCATCATGCCCCTTCTTCTTCGTCTTCTTCTTCTTCTTCTTCTTCTTCTTCTTCTTCTTCTCGTAATTATTATCATTATTATTATCATAATTATTATTGATATGATTATTATTTTCATTATATTACTGCTATTATTATGTTGTGGTTTTTTTTTTTTATTGTTGCTGCTGTTAGTTTTTTGCTGTTAATATAAAGAAATGTTATTAACATTTTTACTTTGACATTATCATTATTCTTACTGTTATTATTGATATTATCATTTTCATCATCAACATCATCAACATCGCAATCTTCAAAATTATCATTACCTGTACAGTTAGGGGCAGCACTTGACCATTTCCCATCATTGCAGATGAGCTCGCTCTCACCAATCAGGTCAAAGCGCTGATCGCAGTAGTAGTAGACCACCGAACGATGGTAGAAGCCATCGGATTCATACTGCCCGTCGGCGGGTTCGCCTGGATCTAGGCAGTTTGCTGCACGGCAAGCAATCAGTTAATACGTTAATTATGCTTTTAATTCATGCCCTGATGGGGCATTCGCTCCAGGGATAGTTGTTCTATTTTGTCGAAATTATGGAACCAAAAGTTTGGCTTGTACGGGGCTTTTTACGTTAGGGTTATGGAAGGGAGAAGTAACTTGGTTTATCCAGGGTTGAAGAAAGGAAATCGATTTGTGTAAGAGTTCTTTCAAATGTAACCGGAGGCTATTTTGTAAAATACTAATATAACAGAGCATATTCTCTCCCGTTCACTATCGGCAAATTCAATAAACACTTAGAGAAACAAAACTATTTAACCAAAATAAGGCCCCCCCCCCCCCAAAAAAAAAGAAAAAAAAAACAAGAAAATAACAACAATAAGAATTTTTGTCTTCGGGAAGGGTGGGGGGGGGGGGGGGGGGGAGATAACCTCTAAGCTCCTTTAACTAGAAGGATGGTAAGATCTTATACATATATGAATATTTATGCCTGAATGGCAATACACTTAGCATTTTCTTTACCATAGCATGTAACGTCCTCCTGGTCGATCTGGCCATCGGTACAGGTTAGTGTTGTTGAAGCGGTTGAATCGCCGTTTCCTACGGTGTAATTCGCATCACACGTAATGACGAAGGACTTTGAGGTGAAGACCGGGTCTTGTTGCGTCGCATAGTCGGAGTTGTCTACAGTGGGTGGTATGCAGTCACCTGCCATGTAAATCGAAAAGAAATTCATTATAAAATAACCTTAAAAGTCAGTCAATAGGAGTGTGAAGTATCAATAATATGCACTACTCATTATGAGGTCACTTCAAGTCCCTTGTTGTTGCAACTTCGTCTGCTTATTTGATAATGGAACACATATGCACACTACTTATATCACTAATGACAATTCTGCTGAATAAACCTTTTCTTTGGAAAGCGTTTAAAAGCATTTCGTTTTCATTACGACGTAATATTGGTAGAAACCGCTTACTTAGACAGTCGCGGGGAGCGGGGCTGAAGCTACCGTCGTTGCAGGTGACATACTGCGTTACGTTGAGACCAGTAGAGTACCCGGTGTCACATGTGATCATCAGGCCTGTACCGTGCGTTACTTGAGTATTGCTGGTGTTATAGTCAGAGTTGAGTATCATAGGTGGGAGGCAGTCCGCTACAAAATAAACGATTAATCAGTAATTTAGGGCTGCATGACCATATTAATCCATGCATAAAACTTGACGGTAGAGTCGCACAGTCGTTACGAGTGCTGAATTCCCTCATAAGATACACTATTAGACAATAACTTTATCTGTGTAAAGGACATTGCATTGATGTTAATTCATGTCGACGTGCAGTATTATTAAGCCAATAACGTTTACAAGCTCCTTTGATCTGAGGTGTCAGAAGAGTAGCAAGCAATGTTAAATGCTGTTTACAAATATTATTTTCTACAGGTAGTATGTGGCAAACGTTATGAGAGATCAGATTTTATGGAAGTCAAATCGACACAACTCGAGATAATTCTCACTATTTCACCCTGGGTCAGTTTTACCTTCCTCACGGCATGAAGCCAAGGGTAGTTGACAACATAAATGCAATTACTTGATTTTAGTCAATCCTTTAATGTTTTTTTTTTCAGGCTTAAAAGAATATTGTAATATGTTTCCTTTCAGCGTCGCATGTCATATACCTTCGCAGGATGGAATAGATGCGCTCCAGTTGCCATCGTTACAAGTGAGCGTCGCCTCACCTACCAGGGTGTGGTTGGTGTCACAGCTGAATGTCACGGTCTCATCGTGGTAGAAGGGAGAGGTGTCACCCGTGTAGGAGCCATCGTCAATAGATCCAAAATCTGGGCAATTGGCTACACGGAATCATAAGAATATGTTGTTATAATTGCATTAATAATAACGCTAATGATAAGTGTGGGAGGTCTTCGGGAAAATAATGGGAAATGGTAGGAAATTTATGTTAAGTTATAGCCCTAGAATCGTCGTTTCTTTACGACTGGATGTTTCCGTAGTACTTTGGATGGCCTGCAGTGCTTACCATCCACTCAAATGAGATTTTCAACTTACAACGATTAAAAACAAGTGTATCATGACGTTTTACAACTAATATAAAATTTTCTTGGCTTCCTACTTGTCTCTCGCATTATTAAAGCGTCACATGAAATAACATGAGATAGGAAATGATAGCTAATGTTTGTATGAGTCATTTTTGGGGGTCTCGATCCATTTTTCTTTGTCTACCTGTCTGCCTCTGATTCTGTCTGATTACATATTTCTTTTTCTCTGTTTGTCTGTCTCTTCCTCTCTTCCTCCCTCCCTTCACTATCCTTGTCTCATTTCTCTTCTCCTGTCTGTCGTGCTCTACCTCTCTTTCTCTCCCGCATACACACGCTCACACACAACCACACATGCCGACCCCCCCCCCCCCCCCCACACACACACACACATACACACATACGCGCGCGCGCGCGCTCTCCCTCTCTCTCTCTCTCTCTCTCCTTATACAACATCAAATTCCTTTCCCTCTCTCTCTCTCTCTTTCTTTCTCACACACACACACACACACACACTCTCTCTCTCTCTCTCTTCCGTGCGATGATTTTACATGTACATACCATAGCAGATAGGATCTACGTCATCTAAATTGCCGTTATTACACGTCAGACTTGTATAGATATCCTCGCTGTTGGAATAGCCATCATCGCAGGTGATGTTGAATGTCTCCATATGAAACACATCATCTTTCTGCTGGCTGTAGTCTGAATCTTCTACCACTGGAACCACGCAATTTTCTAGTGAAAAAAAAAACCCCAAACAGATGAAATAGTGTCAGTAAAGTTCACACTCGGCAATGGACAAGAACCAAGGTGGAAATATCAGACGAACTCTTCCTATCACTGGGCAACCAGAATGAAAACTTCAACGATAATCACCTTATTGGTGAGAGACAGATTTAGTTTTGTTTTTGTTCAAGGACTTTGGGTAGCCTCCATTGACGAGACAACCGCATCAGTGAACAAGCGTGACTTTTGAGCCAAACTGCTCGCTCCACCGCTGCCAAGAAGCTCTATGCAAAGATTTACAAAATTAGTGAAATCATATACATGTAACGAAAAAAATCCCGATGTTTCATTAACTATAACCGATGACAGTTTGTGACCATAATCTGCAGTATCTTAGACGAAAATCAATTTAAACGTTTCTTGGGGGTTTTTATTTGACTTTTTAAAGAAAAAAGTGATTAAACTCGTGTAAGAAAGGGTATCAGAATAATGGTTTCTATACAGCGCAGCAGCGACATGATTGGCTCAAAGCTTACGTGTGTTTACTGATGTCTCGTAAACTGCGGTACATCACAGTCCTCCAAAAGCGATTGTCTCCCTGCCGGTTAGCATTTTCATTCTTGGATCCCGCTTGTGACTGTCAACGTTTGATGTTCGTCCAAGTATTCAATAAGAATCATTTCAATATATAGAATGTGCAGTTCTCTACTTCGAACCCATTGAAATAATAAACCATCAATATATCTACATTTGCCACTCTCTACCCAGGTGTAGTAAATGGGTACCCGGTAGGAATTTATTCCTTGAAATGCTGTGAGCACCGAATTTGGTAGCCTAGCTACAGCCGGGGTAATAATACTTCGGCGCTTAGAAACATTTGTATTAAGCGCATTATAAATGCAATGTATTATTATTATTATTATTTATATATATATATATATATTAATTGTAAAATAGCTATTTTGTTCGTCTAGTTACCGTAGCAGACGACACTGTCTTCGCTGAGCGTGCCGTTGTCACAGCTAACTGTAGTTTCTTGAGAGTATGGCCCCGTGGAGTAGTTCGACCAACAAGATATCGTTAAGTCTGTTGAGTGTAAGACATCGGGTTGTTGCGTCTGGTAGTCGGAGTAATCAACGACTTGTGGTCTACAGTCGGCTGCAGATTCAAAAAAAAAAAAAAAGAAGCAAACTTATAGAAGAGCTGAAAAAACGATGGTACTCTCCTTCCATGTGAGTTCTTATAGTATATGTTATGCACTTAATTTAGCGATTTCACAATACATCCCGAGTTGGTAAACTCGTAGGTGCATGGTAAGCTCTTGATAAACCACATCCTTGAAAAGACAAGAATTGGAGGTAATGAATTACCTTGCACAATCATCACTCTACTTTACATGCAGACTCTGTTTTGTTTATCCGACCTATATAATGAAAGACTGTGTTGAATATGTTTATAAACTCAACATCTGCAGTGTTTATCACAGTAGGTGTCTTTGTCAGGGGGTAGATGCCCGGAGAGGACATTTTTAGGAGGAGGAGGAGGGTATAATTGTCCGGGGGTATGTCCGGATATGGTGTCTTACCATAGCACGTCGGTGAGGTCCCGTTGAAATCTCCATCGATGCAAGTCAAAGTTGTCTGCAACCGAGTACCCGTCGAGTACCCGGAGTTACAGGTAATGGTGATGAGCGTGGTATGGTACACGTCGTCCTGTTGGAGATCGTAGTCGGAGTCATCCACCACTGGTGGTGTGCAGTCCGCTACATGACAGCGAAATAGGGGAAAACAGTTTAAAAGCGTTAAAGCCATCTACTATGGCAATTAGAACATTACTTCATTGTCACAATTCCTACAAATCTTTATCTGTATCCTTTTTCTGTTTTATTTATTTTTTTATCTTTTTTTCTTTTATTATTCTCATTTTTAGGAGGAGGAGGAGGGTATAATTGTCCGGGGGTATGTCCGGATATGGTGTCTTACCATAGCACGTCGGTGAGGTCCCGTTGAAATCTCCATCGATGCAAGTCAAAGTTGTCTGCAACCGAGTACCCGTCGAGTACCCGGAGTTACAGGTAATGGTGATGAGCGTGGTATGGTACACGTCGTCCTGTTGGAGATCGTAGTCGGAGTCATCCACCACTGGTGGTGTGCAGTCCGCTACATGACAGCGAAATAGGGGAAAACAGTTTAAAAGCGTTAAAGCCATCTACTATGGCAATTAGAACATTACTTCATTGTCACAATTCCTACAAATCTTTATCTGTATCCTTTTTCTGTTTTATTTATTTTTTATCTGTTTTTCTTTTATTATTCTCATTTTCTAAAAACTTGTAAATAATCATTTTTAGGAAGTGACTGATTCATTGGGACCATCAGTCCTACGTACGTGTGTGTTTTCGTGATTTCTATGGGTTTATCGATCATTTAGCTTTGAAATTTTTGTGACAATATTTTTTAAAGTTTTTTTTTATTATGTGACAATGAACTACTCCTTTTTGGCATTATGTTGATCATTATTTTAAATTATGTAGCAAGTTCAACATAATCTTACCGAAAGTAAAGTAAGACTGGTCCTCCTGGATGAATTAAATATCAAAAAGATGGCACGTAATAGGGATTATTGACTCACCGTAACATAGAGGGACGGCGGGATAAAGTACCCCGCTATCACATGTTGACGTGGAGCTTTCTGACTGGCCATTGGAGAAACCGGCATTACAAGTCACAGTGATGCTGGCGCCTGATTCGAGGAGAGGAGGAGATGACGACGTAGCGTTGGAATTCGGTATCACAGGCGGTTTGCACTTACCTGAAATTAAAGAAGAAACAAATGAAATGATGATTGTCAGTGTCTTACAGTTGAATGTTTACAAATTTGCCATTGGACGTAGAAGGTTTATCTGAACTTGAAATGGGTATATTTTAGTAGGTACACAAAAGAACAAAAAAGGGAGACAATTACGATTCGAAAAAAGTAATCTATCGACACCTCTCAATGATGCGGAAAAAAATGAAACAGCCTTCGAAAGTCAGAAACAAAATGGCGGATTTGGAACTTACCTGAACATACCGGCGGGTCATTATCGTACAAACCGTTGGAACACGTAATCTGTGACTGGCCAATCAGCGTGAAGTTGTCGAAGCACTCGAAAGTGACCTCCTCCAAGTGGAAGAAGGGGCTATCCCCACTTAGTATTTGACCGTTTTCTGGATCAAATACATCAGGACAATTTTCTGTGATTTGGGTTACGAAAAAAAACATATCACACATAACGTATAAGCTAATAATTATAAGCACGATTTCTTGTACGCAAAGAGTAAGCACAACAAGCATATGTATTCACCACATGTATTATTCGTAATTATTAGGTTGCTTTGTTCTTTGTTCTTTGTTCGGTAATTGCCCTTGAGATAAGGTGTCCTGATATAAAGACAGACTCTTCTAATAGCATTTTACCGTAGCATGTTGGTGTAGCTCCCTGGAAATTATAAATATTTTGGATTAAACTTTGAACTCGACAGATTGTCATCAATCATATGTAGAAGTCTCGTCTTTTATCCTTCTCCACATTCGCCACAGTGTGATGCAAAATGTCAATAATCCGATTATTCATCATTAACCCATTGTCTTCTGGAACCGGGTTGTCCCTGTGTTAAGCCTAAAGGAATGGGAAATTCAGAAGTCAATGGACTAATTTTACATTCTTACTGTTCATAGTGTTAAAGTGGTTAAAGATACAAAAAGAGCCAACACTATGTTTGTATTAAGATTTGTTTTCCTTTTAATTCAAAGTGGTTTTATGATCGAAAATACCTTGAAATACCTTTCGTACCTACAAAATATTGAAGAGGGTCCAAAGATAAAACAAGATAATGGGAGGATAAAAGAAGAATGCGTGGAAATTAAGAGGAAAATGAAAAAAAAAACAAGAAGGGGTGGGAAGGGGAGAGGGATCTTGTAGGAGGAAAGGAACGGAACTATTCCTCAAGATTATGCAGAGGATTCAAATCTATACATTAGGGGGCTCAAGGAATGCTTGAAAGTTTACCTGTTGAATGTTCAGCCAGAGAAAAAGCCTATAAAACGAAATCATCTCCATTGAAAAAAAGTCAACAACAAGCAAAAGTATATTTTCATATTGCGTAACATCATTCAATACAGAATCTTACCGTAACATATAGGAAGGGTGTCAGGGGACAGTTCACCGTTATTACAAGAGAGCTCTGTCGCTATGGCTGTACCGGTGGAGTAACCAGTGTTGCAACCTATGAAGAATGTTGTATTGTGTGCAACTGTGTCACCCGATGAATAATCCGAATTAGGTACCGCACTCACAACGCAATTCGCTGAAAAATATAAAAACATAATGTAAATAGGTTGACAGCAAGCCTACACAGCTGAATTAAGAGCTAAACGTTTATTAGTAGTTTCAAAATTCTACAGGGGAGAGGGTTGGGGAGCTTTTAAAGTAGGGCATGCATAGGGACTGCACTCAGTGCTATTGAATGCACACAGCGTGCTATTTCAGCACTTCCACGGGAGCTGGACCGGCTCCTTAAACTGCTAAACATTCATTTAAAAGAAAATCGTGATTTTGGCGAGCCTCGAAACTGGGTCCGCTGATCGAGAATTGCTGGCATTACCGCTAGACTAACTCACATCGTACGATTTAGAGCAGATCTTATTGTTACATAGTGAATTTACGACACCACATAGTTCATGTTGTCTACTTGACTCCCATGACTAAACTGGATTGCAAGAAGCATTCGTTAGTCTATCGGTAACGTCAGCGCCTCTCAATCAGCGGAACCTGGTTCGAGGCTCGCCACGGTCACATTTTTTTTTGCTGGTAAATTAGCACACTACAAGTGCTAAAACAGCATTTCAGGTGCAGTCACTATACATGCCCCTAAAAGTAGCACTTTAGTTTTTATAGTGTAGCATTGTTTTAAATACCACGAATACATTGATTTATTCATGGCGAGAGTCCATTACATTTTAATATCGTCATATCGTCATTTTTGCAGTCACACGCCCAAACTAATTATCATCTTGATCATAATCACAGCCCAAACATGCCAACAGTGTGCGGATTGGCTTGGGCACACACAATGTAAAAAATAACTGTAGATTAACAGGTTCTTTTGACTTGTAAAATTACAAGTTTTGGCCGTTTTTCTGTTAATACGGTATTTTTCTTGTGAAATGGCAGGAAAATTGCTAATTTTCCTGCCATTTCACAAGAAAAATACCGTATTAACAAAAAACTAGTAATTTTACAAGTCAAAAAACCTGTTAATCTCCAGTTACAAGTCAAAAAACCTGTTAATCTCCAGTTACAAGTCAAAAAACCTGTTAATCTACAGTTATTTTTTACAGTGCACTCTTTGCATCCCCTGGTCAAAATGTTAGTATAATGAATACATTCTGCCCCCCCCCCCCCTTCCTCGCTTAATGGACGTTCCTCCTTTGTCAAATATGAGCAATTTTTTTCTTCACAAGCCAAAGATTCCAAGGTTTTTGAGACGATAGTCCCAAAATAAGTTTTAGGACTCTTATTATTAATCATTAATTTCCATTTGGTTTGTCATGATTTTCTTGGGGTCCTAAAACTATGGCTCTTAAAAATCTACCACTACCATTACAAATCATAAACACCAAGATCTAACACCTGGTGTGTATACCTTTGCAGACCGGTTCATCGTCAGTCCATTGACCATCATTACACGTGATGGAGGACGATCCAACCAAGGTGAAACCATTGTTACACGTGTACGACACCTGCTCATTGTGGTAGAACGGTGTTGTGTCGCCTGAGCGGACTCCATTGTCAAAACTATTACTTAGAGGAAGGCAGTTCCCTGTATTCGGATGAAAACGTTTATGAAATAAATATTAAAGAGAACAATAACTCTGATAGCAAAGCCAAACAAATGCACACAAAGACCAATTGAAGAAAAATAGTGGGAACTGAATGATGGCTAAATAAAAGAATAAAGATATAATACTTTGTCGCTATAGTGCAGTTTTATACATTTTTAGACAAATACAACGGACACGACGGAAGGATCATTTATAGCCACCATAAACTCTATGAAGCAAAAACCATTAAAAAGTGTTAATGAAACTTTCAGCAGAAGCAGTGGAATTTTTTAAATGTCAGTTTTGTCTTTCCTTCACTTCCTGTCAACAAAAAGATGGCGTACCATTGTAAATTTCACGAACATGCACAGGACGACTGTAAACCGAAGGAGAGCTGTATTTTCTTATGTTTACTGTCTTATAGCGAGTTAGACTTCAACTTTTTAAAAATGTCATCTTTTTAAGCGGGAAGAGAAGTTGATTACCATAACAAACTGGAGGTGTGTCATCAAATGTGCCGTCGTTACACGTCAAGTCTTTATCGGTGCCGGTGCCGGTCGAGTATCCGGGGTCACATTCAACCGTGATAGTGGAAGCATGGTCGACGGGAGGTTGCTGCACAGAATAATCGGAGTTGTCTACGACAGGTGGGTTGCACATACCTATCAAAATATTTAAAAATGTGAATTTTGATATTTAAACAAAAATGTATTATAATGGAGAAATATTTTCTTAATGTTTTAAAGATGTGGTCATGGTACTTAAATCTAATTTCTATGGACTCCGGTTCAGTCTAGCTGCACAATTATCAAATGTTTTTCATCCGAATTTTATGTTTTACGATAATTATCAGCTTATTCAACTATTTGAATTAATGAAGAAAGAGGTAGACAGTTAAAGTGGGAGATTCAGATGGAGAGTGGTCTGATTATTAAGGAATAATATTTCTCTTTGAAATAAGAGGAAATTAAAAGCTCACAAATACGTGTCGGTATACCAAGCCAATTAAATCAAAGAAAATATAGCCACCGGAAAACGTAGGAAAGAAGTGCATAACAAAACTGATAAGCAAATACAATTATTTCAAGTAAACTTTGAATAAAGATGATTCAAAAGTCATAAAAGTAGTAAATGATCTGAAAGAGAAGACTGATTTCAAAGGAAATTGACAAAACGTTATGCAGGCTCGTTCACTTTGCTATTTAAAACTTTTTAAAAATGAAGACAAGAAATAATGATAATAAAATATTGGTAAATAAAGTTAGAATGGGGAAGATTTATATATGTAATGGAATCTTACTGTAGCAGGTGGGGATGGCAAATGGATCAAATTTCCCATCGCGGCATGTTGTTGTGGATACGCCAACCAAAGTATAGTTCGTATCACAACTATAGGTGAGAACTTCTCCATTACTGAAGGAGTCTTTATCCGGATCGACTTCTCCGTTTTTCAAATCTGGCTTGGTGCAATCGGCTGTCATTGGAGCAGAGTGAAATATGGTTAAAGAATCATGTCAAAGGATGTTATGCTACATTTCTTTCGCGCATGATTTCGATGAATCAAAGTGTATCACCTGATAACACAAGAGAAAGGTAAAGAACGGTTGTTTGTATTTTGTTAAAAAACATCTGAGCTGTATGATTAGCCTACTCGGATATTATTATGTTGTATCTGAGATGTGTAGAATTTAGTCCTATATGTTGATGATTTGAAATAAAAATGGACAACAAATCTTGATATTTGAGGCATCATATTCTTTAATTTAATTTAATGCAAATAATGAGATTAAATAATCAAACTGCCAATCACTCAAGTGGGCTAAATAAACAAACTGGTACATATCAAAGCATTAATTTTAACTTCCTTTCTAGATAACAGAATGTCTGATATCCAGGAGCAGGTTAACAGGGGAGCTAGGGTGGAATGGTCAGCCCCTTGTTGCACGTAGCATTATTCTCTCTTTTATATGTTGAGGTTCAAACAGGAGGGGGCATAATCCACTGGATACGCCACTGGTTATGTTTATACATACTGATTATTTTCCACATAATAATGCCCCTTTCTTTTTCAAGCACAAAACAAATATATACACAATATACACATTCGGTATGCGGTATTAGCCGTATAAACAGTGCTTTTTTCATAAGTTTGTATTCCTTTCTGTCATAAAGAAAATTGTACATAATTTGTCACATTTCAACCTCTACAAATAATCTTCACATCAATATAACTGCTAACTGAAGTTGCACATTTCAACAAAATAATACAAATAACTTTCATGTAAAAAATATTTGCGACAGAAAAACGACATTCGTCATAAAAGTCATAAATATAAACCAAGAGCGTATGCAATTTGGTTGTGGTGTACATTATTAAATTTAAAAAAATTGACACAGGGTGAGAATAAGCGTAAAAGAGTCTACTGATATTAAAAAGCACAGCTTGTATTTCACATACGTCTGGCTGACAATACCTGGTACGATTACTGAACTCACCTTCGCAAGTCGGTGTAGTGGACGGGTTCCAAACTCCACCTGACTCGCAGACTGCTTCCGATGGGCCGACAAGCGAGAACCCAGCGTCGCAAGAGTAGTAGATTCGGGTATAAAGGTTGTATGGACTATTTGGGGAAATATTTCCGTTTGCTGGTACCGTCGGATCGGGGCATGCAGTCACAGCTATATAACACATAATGAAAGAAATATGCAATAACTCACAATGATTAATTGAATAGGTCTTCACGGCCTAGGTATAAATTAGAGACCCGGCCATATCAAGTGGAATGCTTGTCCCTTTAATATAACATTTGGGTCATATAAAGACGGTGTGAATTTCGCCGAAAATAAAGAAGTTGGATAAAAGCATGACATTTCTAATATATATGTATTTATTTATAAATATATATATATATATATATATACATGTGTGTGTGTGTGTATATATATATATATATATATATATATATATATATATATATATGTATATATATATATATATATATATATATATATATATATATATATATACATGTATATAGGGAGGCTATGAAGGTTCCCTTGTTTGCCTCTATCTTGTCATAATCGGCAATGGTCAGATGCATTAATTTACGATAAGAATATATTTCAATTAGAAATGCTGAAACTGCTTAATCTGTTAAAAGGATTGGGTTCATTAAAAAAATGCAGTGCGAACTATAAGTTATACACAGTTTGATTTTTATATCCAATCACTGTTTGTCGAAGAAAATCGATATACGTAAATAATTTGTGCGATATCTAATCGATCCTGATTTTTTTTTTGTATGGCGGTTGTGATAAAACAACAACAACGAGAAAAACTGTTTTAACCAAAGGAAACAAACCAATATAAAAGAATACGCATAATGACGATTTGAAAAATATATGTTAAAACTTTATAAAGTGTCATAGAGGACCTGAAAACTAAAAAGCATGATGAGGCAAAGATTCCATTGTGCGTATACGAGAGTTAAGGAATACTTTAGATCATAGAAAAACCTAATGCAAAACTGAATACTAATCATTTGCTATAATAAGTAATATGTGGATAATGTGAAGCCTACGAAATGGCAGTATATCAGTATGGCAGTCAAGGCCGTACGCAGAATGTTTTTTTTTCCGGGAGGGGGGCAAGATGATCGCTTTCAAAGGAACCCATAACTTGAAGTCTAAAACCCGATTTTAAAAAAGTATGATTTTTAAATTTCGGGGGGGGGGCAACTGCCTCCCCTGAACCCCCTCCACCCCCCCCCCCCCCCCCCCCCCGCTGCGTACGGCCTTGTAGGAATCAGAAATTGGTCTAACGATAACGTCTGCGGGTAGCTCGCTGTATTCGCCAACAAACTGACTCTGATGTGTGTGACCCAGGTTCGAATTTCCTTTTTTCTCACTTAAGTTTTTATTGATTAATATAATAGGATTACAGAGTCATCAAAACGTGATTAAAACACTAAAAACAAAACAAAACAAAAAAGAACCAACACATTTTAACCTATAGAGCAGCTTGAAAAATGTCAGCAGAACTAGTGTATTTCTAATACATATTTAAGGAAACAGCCTCTAAAAAGAAGACCTATACATCAAAATTAAACCTCTAGAAAATGAAATGCAAGTTTTCCTTTCCTTTTAGCTTATACGATACTCAGTTTCTTTACATCCCTTCAAATAAACTTTAAATCCTACAGGTTCGAATCTCAGTCACGTCTTTCGGATAGTGACGTTAAAGGTCAGTCTCAGACGTAAATAATCGGTTTGAATGCGTAAACATGTACACCTATACATATCCACCCACACACACACACACACACACACACACACACAATTATATAATATTTGAATTGAAACACGTCTGTAAAAACCCAATTAAACACACACACACATCTATGTTTTCTATTGTTCGAATTTCAACCGATGACTCCACTATTGAATTGCGTCACAAAATTCGGAATAAACCTCACCAATTGTTGACAAACGATAACCCATTGAATTACTACCGATGACCCATTGTTCTCTTTGTTCGATGTCATCGGTTTGAACGCGTAAACATGTGCACCTGCACACATCCACACACACACACACACAAACAATTTCAGCGAACCAAAACATCGAAAGCTCTGGTAAGATGATTTGATGTACATAATTATCAACGTGGAATATACTGATTATGTGATATAATTTTGCATTCACATTCCACCTAGCATACCACTATGGGCAGTATGCTGTTTCCAAGGGAGCAGACGGCACATGAAACTGTCGTATATGTACTTGGCAAAGTGGTCGCGCATGCGGAATTGCAAAAAAAAGAGAGTTCAAAACCACTGCAGTATAATAGATAATGAAGCTAATTAATCTCCCTTCATGTCCTAATTCGCAAGAGCATTAACAGGTAATGTGTTTCTTACCTTCGCATGTTGGTCCAAACGGGAAACCCCAAACCCCATTGTTGCAATCGTTGTAAGGGGGTCCCTTCAGATCACCGGGACAGGGAAAGGTCACTCGAAATCCACTAGGATAGCAATTTTGTACTGGATCTATACTACCCCCAGAACCTAGAACTGGTGGTATGTCACTGTAACAGCAATCTACATGAAAAGTTAAAACATATATTATCGGAACACATCGGCTTCATATTCACACGCATATACAATGTCTTTTGTTTTTTTATTCCATATGATTTTATCTTTCATTTCGTGATATAAATAATGTATTTGATTATTTCATTTTGGTTTATTATTATTGATTTATTTGATGAAGATTAAAGCAGTTGGCATCGTGAATAAATACAATAAATGGAAACAATGAAACCATAATACTCTCGTTTATTTTGTACTGTCATTCGAATCATAGGTAAATACCATTGCATCTCTTAGTCATACCCAATACCAACTGCAAACAGTCCTACAAATGCGATGATTAAAATCAAATGCACGAAGTGCAATAAATGTGAAAAGTGTGATACAAAATCTTACCCGATTATGAAGATTGCCCTAAAGTTCTAGTACTATGGCTACGTGATGACAGCGACGAACAACATAAAAAGCCACAGATGATTTTGCATCATTTTAGGCTCAAATTTTGTCAAATTTTAGTTCTGGGGCCTGTCTTTTATAAAGACCTCTAATCAATGGCAAATTCACGGTATCATTTTTCTTTAATATGTGTAGAGCTGCGATTCATACTAATTTCTCGAAATAAAAAAATTGCAATCGATCGCAACTGGGGGATCCACAAATTACAAGCACTGCTTTTGAGTGGATCCCCCACATTTCCTCAGAAATTAAGAATTTCTATTAATAATTCATTATAATAACTTATTCATATCTACAGTGTACTTCCACACTTATCAAGGAAAATGAATTTGTACATATTTTTTTTCATATTTTCTGTAACAATATCTGTAATGCCATTGTCTTTTCTTTCTGTTGGAAATGAAATAAATACGAATTTGAATTTAATTTGAATCAATCGCAACTCTTTATAACACGAGGTTTTCGACTTCATAATGACAGGGAAATGGAGTAGTGTTTATTTTACATTTTAGGTCTTTCTTTCAATCATCTTTCGTTTTAAGGAACACGAATGATACTCCGTATGTCTACTTTCAGAGGCAGCGCACTTTCCCGATGTCAAAATTCTGTATCTCGATATGATAGCTCATAACTATCCGTCAATTACAAGTAACAGTAACTTTTCAGACACTTTTGTTATTACCTAGTCGATGTATATTATTGAATAATAGATTAGATAGTCTTTAAAATGGTATTAGTTCCACAAAAGAAATAAAAAAATAATACATCAATGTATTACATCATACCTGTTCCATTGCACGTTGATCCATTGTCTGTTTAAAAAGAACAACACACAAAAAGGAAAAGTAAATCAAACAGTTCATAGATAATAAATATGTCAGCAAAATTATTTCATTACCATTTTTAACAACAGATTTTAATACAAAAAATTAAAGGTTACGCGTATAACGCTAGGTACATGTTAATACAGAAGACTTATTTTCAGCGGAAAGGAAAACAGTGGTTTAAATGACTATGTCAGATCCGTGTTATTTATCAGGAAAGAAAATGTACACACCTTGTATTTTGTTCAAAACATAAAGACTGATGACTTCCCTAGTTTCATCTACATTCTATCTTATATACAAACGTTAATGGTTACAAACTAACAGCCTCTTATAAATTTAGATCCATAAAGTATTCATGCAATTCACGTATCATAATTTCTGATAAAAAATATATATAATGTTTTTGTTACTCACCATTTGTGCAATCAGCCTTTACATCTGAAAGAAAAGGATAAAAAAAAACCAAAATATATAACAAGTCCCTGATTCGGACATTTTTTTTCTCACATACGCTGATGGAAACATGAAATAATATTGCATTTTATCTCTTGACCAAACAATGAGAGGAAAATTACAAATATTCATTTTTCTGGTTCATGAAACTCTTTAATTTGTACAAAATAATCAAATTTTTTAATGTTGCAAAACAAAAACAAAAACACTTCTAATAGATTCTTTCACTAAAACAATCAATATTATTTGCAGTTAACACAACTGTTACTAGTTATAATTGTTATACGCAATTTTGTATATAATCATGATAGTCTAGTAATAAACCTTACGAAATCTAATGAAGGGTAATAATACAATATAGTATTACGCAAATGAAATAAGGTTGAATATACCTTAAGGCCTAACCTACTTCTGCCACAAATTCGAATGACATTGCACGGACGTTATATTGTTATAAACGATAATATACTAGTTCAGGAAAAGTATAAGGCATGAAATAGTACTTACTATTTATTAAGCCAAGGCTGAGGAAGACTAATCCACATATAAAGTAAAATGTCGACATACTCCTAAGGGTCTGCATTTATTCAATAGCTAAACCATATTTCCACTGAACAGTGAAAGCACACAAATTCACAAGGTTAGCTGAAGCTTGTAAGCGCTGCTTTCGAAACAAAATGGCTTCCTCAAAATCGACCCCCGGCTCCGTTTTCTTGAGTAAGACGGGACTTGAGACAAGAAAAATAATAACTACTTGTGATGAAAGATAGACAGGGCGAAAAGGAGTGAGTATACTAAACTGTAGGCACCTTTGCTTTCGTCACACACCTATGTGGTGTGGTTTGTTGAGGATATCTTGAATGCCTTATCAGATAAAACAAACGAACAGAATTCGGGCAAACTTTTCATGGACCTCTTACGCATTCTAAGGTTACAAAGACTTCATTCGTTTCGTTGATGATTAACCACGGTCAATAATAATTTTTCACGAAGGCTTGATTCATTTTTTGCGAGGCCTATCCCTTCCTACTTAATCTTTAATTCGTGTTTATGTTGACTAAACATCCGTGATTGGATGCGATCAGATTTGGTGATAAGACCAAGTATGATTGTACCAATTTATGTCGGGAAATGAAAAACAAAAATTGTCACGCCGGATGAGGTCAAACTACGTTTGTTTTAAAGTGGCTTTTACACATGCTCAGTGCCTTGGGGTTTCTTCTGCACAAAAACCGTAGACGTATTTCCCTCTTTTAAAAAACATTTAATGCAGCCAATCAGTTGCTATATTTTAGATTTTAATCGATCTGCATATAAGGCAACAGGTATTCATTTATGTATTCATTTTATTTTATTTATTTATCTATTTATCTATTAATTCATATATTCATTTATCTATTCATTTTTTAATTGAATCAATTCATCTATCTATTTTTTAACGATTAATAGAAAGTCGATAGTTTAGTGCCAACAGGACTGGCATGAGCAACTATGATATGGTAAAGGTTAGGGTTAGGGTCATGGTATTCAAATCCAAAGAAGAAGCAAAATACTAAAGTATGCCAATGGTTAGTGAATACAGGAGAGGATATCGACGGGAAGGGATAAGGGGCGGAATGGGGTGGGGTGTATATAGAGGACTCTTATCGTAGCAGATGGGGAGTGTGGATTGATCAAAGGCCCCATTACGGAGTTGTGGAAACGCCAACCAGAGAAAAAGTTTGTATCACATTATGAGAACCTCTCCGTTACAGAATTTGGCTTGATCTTTAATCACGCCCCCATTAGTCGAAGTTGGCTTGGTACAATTTACTGTCATGAAAGTAGATTGGAATCATCTAATTCTACCAGTGCAGTGCCATCTATAGGCCTACATATATTTTGGCCAACTCTGCTCCAGAGTAACAATATGGCGGCATGTTGCTTTGTTAGGCAAGCATGTAACAAAAGAATGTACGCCATGTTGTACCCAACTGAAACCGAGTTGGCCAAACTGTATTTGGATGGCTCTGTACCAGTGGATAAAGCAACGCCATCTACGATTGACGCGACTGGACGCCATGTTGAACTATTTCAATACAAATTCATGCATATTTTAGAATCAAATAATTCAGCACTGTAAAGTCTTTTCCACAAATTAACTGCACAAACAGCCATAAAAAAGTTTATTCTTACGCATTCCAAAGGTGAATCAGTGTGCATAGGAGCACACTGGGATCGTACACAGTATCGTGTCCCACCTAATGCGTTTGAGTTTAAGATTGTTTGTTTTTTTTGTTGCTACACATGACTCAATAAATTAAGGAAGGAGAAAATGGCGGGGGGGGGGGTGAAATTAATGATTGCAGAAGCAGGTGTAATAGTCCCATAATGAAAGAGAAATAACCTGAAGGAGACTGTAATATTTTAAGGATTAGTCTATCGGGTAGAGAGAAGGGTAGGATATAATGTAAGGGAAGGCCACCTGCGAAAGATATGCCTTGGGAGAAGTTAGAAAAAACCAAAGTGAAAGAGACAAGGATGGGAGGGGGGGGGGGGGGGGTATGAAACTTATCCAAAAAGAACCGGTGATGAGAGGGTACTGGTTCAGGATGAATGAAGAGATATGCGGATATAATAAAGAAGGACAAAGATGATACTACTACTGACTATAACCATAACACAAACTTAAGGAATTGAGGGTATTATGGCTATAATGAATGTTAAACTTGAAATGAACGGGAAAAGGTTACGATAAAGTAAACGTTTAAAGAGAGCAGGATAAATGAAAGGAAAAGGGAGGGAGGATTATAATGGAGAGAGAGAGAGAGAATGATTGAGAAAGGCAGAATAATGAGAAAATTAAGGTACACTATACTTGCCAAATGACAAGGCACATTGATAAACACATAAAACACATTGACGAGTAGACTGCATGACATTGTATGATATTTAAACTCCTGTTTGTGGAATATTTCTCAGTTTTTCTATGCGCTTATTTCTCTGTGCTTACCTGGTGCTTATACACCATGCACACGGTGTACGGTTCCTAACTGCTGGTATAGAGTCGTGCGTATAATGATATATCCACGTGGTAGAGATGGATGATTGCAATGTTACAGAATGGTGTCTCTAAAAAATAAATCCCCTCACATGACTTTTTATAGATTTAATAACAATGTTCATCGAAGCAAGACAAATTATTTATACAAATAGAAAGAAACGAATATTTTAGAATGGTTTAGTTTGATTAATATCAGGAAATTAGGGTAGTTGTTTATTATTATTGATTCTAGTTTACCTATAGTGCTCTGGAATTCCAGCTGTAATGCACAATGATTGTTATCTCTATCTAATTTTTTTTCTGGTTTATTTGTTTGCTTGTTTAACAACTTACACCAACATATTTTATGGTCTTTAATTTGCTAGTAAATTAGCACACTAAAAGTGCTATAAACAGCATTTCAGGTGCAGTCACTATATATACATGCCCCTAAAAGTAGCACTTTAGTTTTTACAGTGTACAAGACGTAGAGATGACGTCAAAACAAGACGTCCTCTTGACGTCTTGCGTTGGTGCAAGTTGTCGTCTTATTGACGTAATTACATGCCGTAAAAAAGACGAAAACCGCGACGTAAATATCACGTCATTTTTAACACTTTCTGCTATCAGGGAAGAGGAATGAAGACGTAGAGATGACGTCAAAATAAGACGTCCTCTTTACGTCTTGCGTTGGTGCAAGTTGTCGTCTTATTGACGTAATTACAGGACGTAAAAAAGACGAAAACCACGACGTAAATATTACGTCATTTTTTAACACTTTCTGCTATCAGGGTACTAGTATTGGACTAAATGTCATTAAAAAATTACCCGAAGTAAAGTGTCATTCCACACCTGCATTCCATGCAATTGAATAATGAGTATTCGTTTATTTGTTCATCAAACATATATATAGTGCCCACCCTATAATCACTGGTAATCTTTCGAAAATTACATTCATGGATGACCATGCAATTGGGAACATAGCCCCACAGTAATTAAAAAAACACACACTCGCTTATGTCAAAGAAAGAAGAGTGCCCTGCATAACAATACCCTTGCTTACTAGTGCGCTTTGCAACCTTTCACAGTTGACCCTTCCCCTTATTCTGATTTACTGCTCATTCCATGGCAGAAAAAAATCATAATAAATATTATTTGTAGATCATCGACCAACAGATTTATTAATCACTTTCTTCAACTTTCTTGAAATGGTTAGTAGTGGTGTGTCCAAACACTGATAAACATGATGCATATGGGGGAATTCCACTAGAAAGGCGGCCAAGAGGTGTATCAGCGAAGCCCGCGTTGCATGTTGCCATCGGAATATACATTTGAATTTCTTGCAATTGTTAAGTACTAATTATTATAATTATATTAAGAAAGTGTGTATATTCCTTTTAAAATGATGTGTCGTGGGCTGGTGGATATGTCACCTGAATGTGGATCACATGGTTCGCGGTTCAAGTCCCGCCACGGCACTAATGTCCTTAGGCAAGACATTAATCTAAATTTGCCACTCTCCACCCAGGTGTTAAATGGGTACCCGGTAGGATGCGAATGTCACTGTGACTGGAATAGTATATGTGCGCTTGTTAAATGGCAGCCAGACTGGAATGCTCCCTTGTGGAGTGGATAATGTGCACTGTAAGTGCAGAATCGTAATAGGATCCAATAAAAGGGGTATCACTGTAAAGCGCTTTGAGCAGTTACTAACTGGAAAGGCGCCATATAAATGCAGATTATTATTATTATTATTACTACTATATTTTTTATGATTTTTTCTGCCATGGAATGAGCAGTAAATCAGAATAAGGGGAAGGGTCAACTGTGAAAGGTTGCAAAGCGCACTGGTAAGCAAGGGTATTGTTATGCAGGGCACTCTTCTTTCTTTGACATAAGCGAGTGTGTGTTTGTTTAATTACTGTGGGGCTATGTTCCCAATTGCATGGTCATCCATGAATATAATTTTCGAAAGAATCCTAAATATGAAACTAATGCATTATGGTGACATATCAGGCAATATTCGCTTCTGCTACTTTCCGAAGCATCACGCCTAAGCCATAAATGTTCAAAGGCCCGGGATATAGGGCAACTAGAAGCTGGGGTTCTCCAAAAACGATGTTTCAGCGCGATTTAGAGTAAGTCCTGGCACCATATCCAAGTTGAAAACAAAGTTCCGAGAAACTGGTGATGTCATAGACAGTCCAAGAAGCGGACGTCCGAAAAAATATGTATTACCGCTTCATCACCCCCTCGGCAAAGAAAGAAGAATGCAAAGCCCAACAAGAGCACTACATTTTGCAACTCTTCACTTCTGACTTGCCCCTTTATATTTATATTATATTGGATGGCTCTGAATGGGATACCAGAGAATATTCCACGAGTTAGGATTAATATTGCACGAATCGAAGATGAGTGCAATATTGGTCCTAACGAGAGTAATATTTTCTGGTATTTCATGAAATAAAGGAAAATGATTTAGAACTTAATGCAAATCATTTCACCAACCACAATCAGTTAATAGAGCCCCTCATTATACATCATTGTGATCACACAAGTTTGACTTAACCTCTTTAGGACGTCATGTGCGTATGTGTGTATGCGTTGCATTATTTACGCGTACCCAAACAGACCAGACAAAATATGGCATATTATCATCTATACAGGGCATTTTTTTGAGCTGCAAAATAAATAGCCGTATTTTACACGCTACTCCGATCCATCACCGGAGCGGGCAATATTTGCCATATTGCCCTCTTCCAGGGTTTTCCCATAGTGTACTAAACAAGGGGGCAACATTTTTGCCATATTCCACCCTTTTTTGTCAGTGCGCTTTTAATCAAAGTGCATACGCGCAGTATTGTGTACGCGTTAAAGTGTACAAAGGTTTAAACCAACGAACGTAGAGGGCGGCAACACTTTGCAGTCTTGCTATGAGGAATGTTCACTTCGCTAAATTTCTGTGACCATCGTTTTCTCTCAGAGAGGTTTTTAGGTAGATTGTAGATTTGATTTTTTTTTCAATTTATACTTTAAAAAACTGTTGAATTAAAATGTTAAAATCAGATGTTATGTTCAATAATATTTTTAAATGACTTTTATAATTTTCAAGAGAAAAAAAGATTAAAATGGTTATAAATTTATCATTTTACTTTACGGTACAATAATATGTATTTGTGAGGTTGCTAACGTTTTCCTGCTATATTGATGAAGCGGAAAGTCCTACTATAAAAGACTTTGATGAGACGTGAGAAATAAACAGGTAGGTCTAGACCTAACTAGTTGGACCTAGACTTAATACCAAGGAGTTACCACAGCGTATTACAACTAAAAATTATAGGTCTGGTGATGGTAGTGGATCCAGAATCGGTTTACTTGGGGGGGGGGGAGATTTTAGTTTACATTGTCCAACCAAAACGGCAACAACAACAAAAGAATTCTGAGAGAATGGACATTTCATTTGTCCTTTTCCTTTATCCACCACTGAGATCTGTTTTCTTCAGTGTAATATTAAATTAGCTGTTTTAGTAAAATCAATTATGAGATCTTTAGGGAATGTTCAGTGTGATGTCAGTATAAATAGAATTTTTAGTCCCTCTTAATTATTATATTAAACATTTCATTAATTAATGGAAACAGAAACAAAACAAAATAAGATGGGTGAATACATTACACTTTTATTAAAATCCACAAATATTTTAGGATGGATTGTACATGCAGTTAGTATTTATCCTCTTTGAAAAGATCACGAGGGTGAGGATGAGCGTATCTCATTTTTTTTTCTTAATACATAATAATGCTTCTCTACACGACTCTCCTTCATCTATTTTACAGATGATGATGAAGATGAAGGCTTACCGCTGAGAATGAAGACAAACTCTGAGAGGAACAAATTAATACTTAGCTGCTCCAGTTTTGCATGGTAGGTCTATGCTGTAAGAGTAAGATTGCTATCAGGGGTGTCGATCCGTTTTTGGATTGGGGGGGGGGGGGGGGCAAAACAGCCTAATAGTACTCTATATGATTTTTTCAACGCCTCTTAATTACCAGCTTATCCACGGTTACGGAGGGGGGCAAAATGATATATTTGCCCTCTCAATATTATCGGGGGGGGGGGGGGGGCAACTGCCATTGCATAATCGACGCCCCTGGTTATCTTAATACCTCAATACAATCTAGGTACACATATTTTTTTTCACATAAACATACCAACTGAATTTTCTTCAGACTTTACTAATTTGGTTGCTTTTGAATAGCCTTGAAAATTTATGTGTCCAACTTTTTTCCTCTTTAAATACTTTTGAGAATTCACACTTATTATTCCATTTCATATAAAGAGTTGATGCTAACTGTGTTAATAGGAAGCTCGAAGTTTCAGGGTTTTATTTTAATTCTAATTGTTGCTTGTTTAATTATCAAATACACAATGGATGCTATTTTCTAAAATCTTTCCTCTTTTCTTTCGACAGATATGGATTTCTACTTCAGCTCTTCTGTAAAATAGCCCCCTGCTTTGATCAACATGTATCTCTTCTGGGTCCGCTTGGTATTCAAAAGGACAGCTATTCATAGAAAACCACTATATTCATTTAACACACGTTATGAATAGCAGTTCTTATGAATAGCGAGGTTACCCCATTTCTTCATATTAAAATCATATCTGGATTCAAGTATAATATGCATGTTGAGGTGTCGTGGTCTAGTGTATACGAATACGTCACCAGACTGTGGATCATATGGTTCACGGTTCGAATCCTGCCGCAGCGCTAATGGCAAAACAGTCATCTACATTTGTCACTCTCCACCCAGGTGAAGTAAATGGGTACCGGTTGGGAGAAATTGCTTAAATGCCTTAGCGCCTTTCATGGCGGCTCGGCTAAAGCTGCGGTAATTAAAGGGCAGATAGTATATTTCTATAGTAGTTGCGCTATATAAATGGACATACATGTATATTATTATAATTAGAATGACTGAACAGGAGTTTAAAGTTCTTCAATTATATCTTGACCATTTTACCCACCCCCTCCCCATTTCAAATGTTGTAGTCACACGCAGCCATTTTGTTATAGTAGCTCGTTATTGTGAGGAGGTCTTCCTCTTCTGTGTGGCCTATATAGTGAGATTACAGGGCCCCTAAATGATATTAAGGTAAGCACTGCCAGGCCACTCCTTTATTAAATCTGCCTGCAGTGTATCACAAACTAATAATAATCTTATCTGATTCTATGAATTTATAAATTATTATGTAAATTATTATTTTATTCATTATGATTATCTACTGAGAAAATCCATAATATTCAACACTTCATTTGACTTGAAACTATCTAATTAGATCTCTATGTGTGTTCCTCCTGCCCCTTTTTTATAGTTAGATTTATAATAATAGTAACATGCAATATACATGTACCAAAAAAGTAACCATTCCTAGTAATCATTACAATGTCTTGTTTATTATCACAATATTTATTTAACAAATATGCTTTATTGTTGGCAAACAATAGAATACATTAAAATTCAAAAACAAAAAAATACATAAGATTAAAAACAAAGAAATGCATTATTGGCTTGTAATACACATCACACAGCTAATTTGCATATTAATAAAACACCGTTTTACCCAATTTTCTTTCTTTTTATCTATTTGTGAGTGTTAGAGCTCCAGTTACAGCCAATATTCAATCCATTTTCATCTTCATATAGCAAAATTTACCATTTTGAGAAAAAAAATCGAAAAAAATTTGCATATTATGTAATAAAATAATTTAATAAAAAAAAAAAAAACAAGAATATTGAAAAAAATTACTTCGAAATTGTGTTTTACACAAGTTAATCTACATCTGTGCCCAATTTCATGCGCGCAGAGTCAACCGTTGTCGAGATCAGCCCCCCCCCCCCCCCCCCCCCCCCCCCCCCCCCCGGTCATAAGAACTCCCAAAATACCCCGGCCTAGTTAGGGTTAAATTGTAATTCAAATAATTTACTTCTTGGAATTGAAATTAATAACGAGTGATTCATTTAGATTGAAATTCTTTTTTTAAATGCATGTCCATAATTTGTACTAAGAGAATATTATTTGACCTTGACAAGTCGGCTGTGATGGAACTATATTGTATTGTAGTATATTAAGAAGTAAGACAATGTCTAAACTTCTCTAAAAACTGTCCTCATTTCTGCATGCAAGAAAATATTCATTAAAAAGTAAAAAAATATAAACGTATTTCTGAATCGACGTGTATAAACTATTGTACCTTAAATCTTGATTTAAGATAGAGAGGGAAGACAAAAAGATGAGAAAAGGCGAAACTGAGAAGATATGGTGAAAAGGAAAGAGAGAAGGGGCGGGATCCAGGGGCACTTCCGGCCCCTGCCCCCCCCCCTTTGGAAGAAAAGTATGCATTTTGTGTCCCCTTTTATAATGAAGACCTTTTTTTCTTTTCTTTTTTTTTTTTTGCTTGTCAGCAAATTATGGAGGGGAAACTGGACCCCCATACCCCCCCCCCCCCCCCCCCACCCCCCCCTGAGCAAATTTTGAAGGTCTGGCGAGACCAACAAAATACGGTCTACCTTGACAAACCTTCATTTGTGTGCCCCCTCTTATACTCAATCCTGGATCCGCCCCTGGGTGAGGTCTGAATAGAAGTGGTGGCGATGTCAAATTAAATTTAGCTTAACCCTCTTCTAAAAATAATAACAATGAAATAGGTTAAATAAATGAATATACATACATAAATACACACCTAATAATAATATTGATTATTAATTAATTAAAAAAAAACTAAAATAAATACAAAAATTAATGAATAGAATTATTTAAAAAAAATTTAATAAAAGATATGAATTGAATTCATGTCGAAATTTCCAATTTCCAATTAAATTCCCTGCAGCAAGAATCACTGGTGTTGCCTTTAACGTTGTGGTTGTTGCTGTTTGTTTGTTTGTTTGTTTTTTTTTTTTTTTATGGATGTGTTTAGCTGTTATCATAAATTATGAAATATTCATACCCTGACAGCACAGCTAAATATACGTCCTCGGGCACGTCCTGTGCAGCGAGATGGTATGACGCTTGGTACCTTTCCCTTGCCTGCCCAGCCGCCTACGCTGACGCTAGCTAGACTGAATACCGTGAATAAGCTCAGCAGACGACGCATTCATTGGTACCGCATTTTGATGGATCAGCGAATGGATTTTATTTAATTTCAGCAGTACGCCCGCAGCGGAGAGAGGTTACCCCTATCCCGAAATGCATTGTGAGTGGTCACAAAATCAGCTTGCCGAAACGTCATGAATTTAGCACACTGGTACAATCACTGATCACAAAGGTGCCGATTTACGATAAGATTATAGATTATAGAAAAAAAATTTACACGGTATCATGAATAGAATAATGTTTTCAAATAATGTATTCTTGCATTATTTCTTTTGAAATCTGCAACTATCATAGTATCCCCTTTTGTCTTCATCTCGCTATCAATCCGTCATTGTATTACCTCGATTTATGGTTTTGTTGGCATGCCTACCAAAATGTGCGCGCACTTCAACTGCATGCGCGTAAGAAGTGAACCTCCTCATAGCAAGACTGCAAAGTGTTGCCGCCCTCTACGTTCGTTGGTTAAAACAATGGATACGGTAACAATTTACGTCACAATTGCTTGGCCCAGATTACATATCTGTATGCATAACCTGAAATCAGAAGGACTGACAAGCAAACATAACATTGATTGATCTCTCTAGGTTACAGGCCCCTGCTCACATACTTGTATATCTCAATTTTACATGATTCAACAGAACGGTACACCCATCAGATCCGGGGGGGGGGGGGGGGGGGGGGTTACTCGTGTTTTCCGAAGGTTGATATTTCCGTAACACACAATTAATTTCCACAGCAGGGGTTCATAATTCCAAAATAAAATAGGCCTCATATTTCCGAGTATTTGTTCCGAATGTCTAATTCAGAAAAATGCAATAGAGCCCTATTCAGTGACGTAGCTAGGATTTTGTCAATTGTCAAATTCTGCATGGAGGATTTTCGTATTTTCTTCATATCACCAGCCCTCCAAAAGTCACTTAGTGGGAGGGGTAGCGACAATATTTTGTGAGGCGGTAATATTCCCCCTGCCCTCCTCCCCCCCCCCCCCCCCCCCCCCCCTCAGCTACCCTAGTGGCCCTATTTTATTTTCAGAATTAAGAGCCGTCAAGGTAAACGAACCTTCAGAAAAACGAACCTTCGGAATCATGAACCTTCGGGAGACGACATGTAACCATATATCCACATCTCTCTCGCAATTATGCTAGTCCTTCGCCATCTAATTTATTATGTAGGTCATGTATATCTTATATTTATTTATATCTTGGACAATAATCGCAAAATATCGTAGCCTAATTCCTATGACGTGTATATTTAGGAAGAGACGCTATTAAAAATCAAACAAACCGACGAAAATCGGTGACAGACATTTTACTAAATAATCATATTCATTTATTTTTAACAAAATATATTCATCGTAAAAAAATCAATTTCAAAGGATATTGCAAATATTAATGACATTAATGTACAATGCGTTTGAGGGCATTTTGTTAGACATAACTGTTTACATTTTGAATAATTAGAAAAGAGGTATTCGAATATATTTTTTAAAATAAATTTTGGGTGCACTCTTTATTGGTATCTTGTGTCGATATTTCATTTAAAAAAAACACTCCAAAAGGCAAATACTGCTTGATTTTATATCAATTCATTATTCTGATATAACTGGATGATAAGTATCCATTAATGTCATATTGCTGCTAAATAAAATCAATAGGAAGCAAGGTGATAAGCTTTTCATACTTCCATTACTAAAGTGTTAATAAAACATAATTGAATACATATAAGTTTGCAAAAGAATGTTGATCTTCACATATACAGAACAAGTAAGTAACTTGATGAAGCCTGAAACTTCTTGCCTTAATAGCGTAGACGCTTGATCAACGAAGACATTTTGGAAACGCAAAACAAGTGTGTTGGAACTGCAATCTAAAAATATATATTAAATTCCTAAAAACCACAACGTCAAACAATGCTAAAAGCCCATTGCTAACTTGAAAAGAAAATGTTTTAAAAATTAGTACAATACAGCAAAGAGGCAGGAAACCTTTCCAATTCTCTCTACCATTTGTCCATTTTACCTGCCACTATGAATGTTACGAACGAAAGTTCGTAAGAAAAAAAAAAGATGATAAAAAAAAAGATGAGAAAGTTCTTAAGAAAAAAACTTCCAGTATTGAAATCGGCTGCATGAATTAGAAAAAAAGGAAAGAATGACATCGTTATCTTTTGTCATATTATTTCGGGCTTGATATCGTTAAACAGTAAGTTTAAATGTTTTTGTATAACTGCTCCATGAATCAATGCATCATATTACCAGTAAACTGAACGGTGAAGATCATTTACTTTATACTACAAGTATCAGTATCTGTCAGTTTAATCCTTTCAGGACAGGATGTATTCAAGGGCTAAATTGATCACATTTTGTTATTCATATTGGCAGCAATGATATTTTTCTTTTAATGGTACATGGTTCTAATAGAATGTAATGTCTTTGAAAAAAATACTATACGTCGTTGCAAACTTTGTCAAAATCTGAAAAACTTGCAAATTTTTATTTAAAAAAACACAGCGATTTTGAACATTCAATTACGACCTCATTCGCACGTTGGTCCAAACGGGAAACCCCAAGCCCCATTGTTGCACTCGTTGAAAGGGGGTCCTTTCAGATCACCGGGACAGGGAAAGGTCACTTGGGATCCACTAGGATAGCAATCTTGTACTGGATCTATACTACCCCCAGAACCTAGAACTGGTGGTATGTCACTGTAACAGCAATCTAAATGAAAAGTTAAAACATATATTATCGGAACACATCGGCTTCATATTCACACGCATACAATGTATTTTGTTCTTATTTGATATTTTATCTTTCATTTCGTGATATATAAGTAAAGTGTTTGATTATTTGACTTTGGTTTTTTTTTCATTATTGATTTATTTGATCTAGATTAAAGCCGTTGGCATTGTAAATAGATACAATAAATGGAAACAATGAAACCATAATACTCTCCTTTATTTTGTACTGTAATTCGAATCATCATTGCATCTCTATTGAAAAATACTGATAACAATCACACCCAATACTTATTGCGAAATGTTCTACACATGTGAAGATTAAGATCATATGCGCGAAATGCAAGAAATGTGAACGGTTTAATATAAATTATATTCCACATACTAAGAATCTTGCTGTTACATTTGGTCAAAAGGTAATCACGTGATAAAAAGTAGTTTTCCCATTCAATCTACCAGAGAAGAAAAGTTCGTGACGTTGACGGAATAGTAGTTATGTGTTTCGCTGATCTCTTCAGTCCATTAGAGTCACAATGCGTTACAATATTCTCGGTACGCGTGAAATGCGTGACCTTTACGAATAGTCAAATTTATAAGTGCGTGACCTCTACGAATAGTCAAAATGAAAAATGCGTGACGCTTACGCCCCCTGACACTTGCACGAACTTGGCTTCCGCATTGCCCCGCATTATGGCGTGCCAGTGCGTGCTAATTAGTGGCACGTATTTCGTTTTTGGTAATTTCTAATTTACGAATAGTTCACGAAATGCGTAACTATCAGGACATGCATTGTCACGCCATATTTACGCCTTACTTACGCATTGTTCACGCATTGGTAATCATTGCCACGACATTCTTTTCTTATTTGGTCACAAGACTTGTTTTCAACTGGGTCATGTACATCACTAATAATAATAGCCAACATTAAAGATGTTGAATACTCAGGAAGCTGTTTCAGAGCAATGAAAGTGTTTATATGTGGTGGCTGCAGGGCTCATTGTTCTTCAGAAGCACCAGAATCTTGAAGGCGCAGAACGAGAGGCGAAGGAAAAGAAAAGAAAGGACATTGTGGGTGAGAGAATGGTTATCAAGACGCCATGTGTATGGGCATTTTGACCAGTTCAGAACGAACTGCATAGGGAGGGTCCAAAAGGCTACAAAAACTATTTGAGAATTACACCTGACCTGTAACTCTCGTTGGACTTTTCCATTCTGGTATTGCTCTCTTTGACAGCTGTAAGTGGCTTAGAGGACCATCAAATAGGCATAATGCAAACTTGTCAGTACTTCATGTTGTTTCTGAAAGCGGTGACTCTTACATGACAATACTCGATAAATATACTCTAATTCCGGGTGATGATCGTTATTCCGAAGGTTCATTATTCCGAAGGTTCGTTTGTCCGAACACGCAAATGTCCTATACCACAGGGTTTGTTATTGCGAAAATGAAATAGGGTTCGTTTATCCGAAAATTTGTGACATTAATCCGAAGGTTCGTTATTCTGAAGATTCGTTATTCCGAAGGTTCCTTAGTCCGAAAATGAACTAAGGTTCTTTACTCTGAAATGAAATATAATATGTTCCGATTAACGAACCTTTTTAATTTTCGGATTAACGAACCCTTTTTCATTTTCGGGATAGCGAGCGTTCGGAATAACGAGCTGTAACCCTAATTCAACTCACATGAGACAAATTATTATTGCAATATGCAATTATAGTGATAGCATTAATGTATAGGTCTAAAGATTTAGAACAAGTCTGTTTTACAATTTTACATATTCCCAATTTTCGATTATAATTGTTATGTGAGAGGGGACTCAATAAAAGACAATAGTAAACAAGCGACTTCGGAGAAAATGTTTATTAACAAGAACAACCTAGAAACATTACGATTGGGGAATAATTTGTTAAATCCCTAAACAAACATTTCAAAAACATCGATTCATTTTACAAAGGTATCCTGCACTTAGAAACGCTGTGAAGTCAGTTAAGCAAATTAGACTATGTTAAAAAGTATTGTATTTAAGCAAAATGAGGCGTCAAAGTCAGAAACTTATCACAAGCTACAAACTTTAAGGTATTCTATGTTATAGTATTCTTAACCTGTTTTATCAGTTAGGTATATTGAACGATTATGCAAGTACATGACTCTTTTTTTTTTGTCTTATATTTTTTATGCGATTCTTGTCTATACATTATACTCAAGAACATACAATTTTAAGATCACTTTCACATTCATGTCGAGCAAGAAGAAATTGATCCAGTAATGTGGAAGCATTTTTATAATGGGCAATGAAATGGCAATAAAAAAACCTCGTTTCTACATGTTCCCGGAATTGTGACATTTCTGAGATGGAAGTATACCTTATTGAAGTATTTGCAATAAACACGAATGTTTGCTTGATTGTATTCATTATTTTAAACAGAGTATGGTATTTTGGATTCTTTTTCTATGCTAAAATTAATCCTTAAAACGTACTAGTTAAAATAAATAATGTTTCAAGAAATGAACTACGTTCTCATATTAAACTGTATTGTGACCACTGTTCTTGATCACCTGTTGCGCATGCGCAGACTTTGCGCCTGTCGTGCGAAAACTGTGCGGGAAGTATGCGCAGTTAATGCGCAAATCATGCGCAAGTCTGCGCAACTTAGTCGTGAGCTAGTCGTGAACTGCATGCAACTAGTTCGACGGACACGCATTGACATGCATTGGCACGCGCTGGAACGGCTAGTTTGCGCATACGTTGCGCATAGTTCACGAAGGGTTCGCGAAAATTTCCTAAAAATTTAGTCGTGCCAAAATTTTGAACATGTTCAAAATTTTCTCACCCCGTTCACGCATTGACCGCATCGGCCAGCATCCTCCCGCACGTTGCCACGAATATTTCCCGCATTGACACGAAATAGTACGTACCAATGCGTAAACCATGCGGGAGCTAAATTCGTGCAAGTGTCAGGTTAAACACTTTGGCGTACTAAAATAAGCGTGCATTGCCCAATCGCTTAAAATGATATTATCATTTTAAGTGCGCGATTGGGCAATCAATTCTCGCTACCTCAAATATGTAATTTTTGACGTAGAGGGCAATATTATGAATGGAAATGGTCCGCATCTTTGTCAACTTCACTTCCGGTCCGTATTGAAATACTACAGCTTATGAATAAAATGAGTGCTAAAATGCTTAATTTTTGGATCGCATGACATAAACCACTCAAATTTTGAAAATGCAAACAATTGTCTCAATAAATCGTGATGGTATCTTTTCAAGCATGTGAATTTATACTCAAACTCAAGGATTTTTGTAATACCTGTGTACATTGTCAATGCAAAAAGACAAACACTTGTCGACCCAATCGGGATATTGTCAGCACTGTGCATGCGTGGTTTGCATGACAAACGCCATCTCTTGGCGAAATTGCGTATTTGGGGTAGCGAGAATTGTGCGCACCCAGGTCGGGGTGCAATTTTGCATAGTGCATTTTTGCCAGAGTTAGCAGAATTCCGCTTTCTAGCAGAATTTTGACAGAATTCTGGTACATTTTAATTTTTTGCTTGTCAGAGAACATTTGAGTAAAAATACGCCCCAAAGATGCTGATAACCATTTTTTTTTTTTTTTTTTTTTTTGCTTGTCAGAGATTTTGGAGTATCTCTGAGTAAAAAAAATTTAGCAGAAATTTAGCAGAATTTTCGCTGCTCTTTAGCAAAAAAGTATTTTTTTGCTGGCAGGCCTAAATATCTTTTTCGAGAAGTAGACAATAATTGTCTTTCTCGTACCAGTTAAATGTATCAGATGTGGAATATAAAGCAAATAATGAGACGTACTATCACTTCCTCGGCGATCTGAATGTATACGCTAGCTTTCCTCAGTTTCGCTTCGGAAAGATAGCTACATAGAAATCGCCTCAGAAGTGATAGTTTGTCCCATCACCTTCACCAACGGTAATTATTTGCTTACCAGTTTATGAAGATTGCCCTAAAGTTCTAGTACTATGGCTACCTGATGACAGCCACGAGCAACATAAAATGTCACAGATTATTGTGCATGATTTTGGGCCCAAAAATATTTCTGAAATTATAGTCCCGTCTTATAAAGGCCTCAAAACAATAACAAATTTACGGTTTCATATAGCTGTAATATATGTAGAGCTGCGATTCATATAGGTTTTCGAATACATTTGCAATCAATCGCAACTTTTTATAAGAGTTCATCGACTTCATAATGAAAGGGAGCACTGTTTATTTTACATTTTAAATCTTTCTTTAAAATAGTTTTAAGGAACACGAATGATACTCCGTATGTCTACTTTTAGAGGCGGCGCACTCTTCCGATGTCAAAATTCTCTCGGGTATGACATCTCATTAATATTCGTTAATTGCAACTAACAGTAACTTTTCAGGCACTTTTGTCATTACCTAGTCGATGTATATTATTGATTGATAAATCAGATAATCTTTAAGGTAATATAAGTTCTAGAAAAGAAATAAAAATAATATATCAATGTACTATATCATACCTGTTCCTGTGCACGTTGATCCATTGTCTGTTTAAAAAGAACAACACACCAAAAGGAAAAGTAAATCAAACAATTCAACAGATAAAAAATATGTCAGCGAAATTATTTCCATACCATTTCAACAAAATATCACAATATAAAGAAAATAAAGATTACGCGTATAGCACAAGATAAATATTAGTACAGAAGACTTATTTTCAACGGAACGGAAAACAGTGCTTTAAATGACTATGTCAGATCCGTATTATTTATCAGGGAAAAATTGTACACATCTTGTATTTTGTTCTAAACATAAAGACTGATGACTTTCCTCGTTTCATCAACATTCTATCTTATACACGAATGTGAATGGTTTCAAACTAACAGCCTCTTACAAATTTACGTGCCAAATTATTCTTGCATTTCACCTATCGTAATTTTGGAATAAAAATCTGAAATAATGGTTTGTTACTGACCATTTACGCAATAACCCTTTACATCTGAAAGAAAATGACAAAAAAGAACAAAAATACATTACAAGTCCCTTACACGCAAGTCTACAAATAATCTTCACGTGAACATAACTGCTATCTGAAGTTGCACATTTCAACACAATAAAACAAAAACTTTCATGTAAAGAATATTTGCGACAGAAAAACGATATCCATCATTATAAAAGTCATAAAAATAAACCAAGAACGTATGCAATTTTGGTCATGGTGTATACTTTATAAAAAGAATAATTTTGACACAGCGTGAGATATAAACGTAAAAGAGTCTACTGGCAGTAAAAAGCACAGCTTGTATTCCACATACCCCTGGCTGACAATACCTGGGGGTGTTTCATAATGCTGTTCGTAAAGTTGAGCATGACTTTACGAACGACTTGAATATGAAGTGACAGACGTGACAGATAGGATGCCCAAATTTTTTTTTGATGTGTTTTAACATAGTGTGACAGTGTTTCCAATAACCTTTACTTAAATTATTGCAAAAAATATAAGTTTGCTTTAAAAATGTTTGTTATAATAAGAGTGTTAACTCTTTTAGTGCCGATGGCACGTATATGTGTCAGATAGATTTGTCATTTTCATTCACCAATTGCTCGACCGCATTAAAAGGCAAAAAAAAAAATTGTTGTATTGGCGTAACGGGTCTTTGAAAAATAGGGTAGGTAGGTCGGGATTTTTTTTTTTTTTTTTTTACGACAGTATAGTACATAATACACGCAGCTAGTTCTGTCCGCAACACTTCCGGGTTTTTCGATCGCGATCGCGATCGCAAAGGCAGCACGATACGCGATATCGATAGCCAAAAAAAACAAAAAAAAAACCTAGGGTCGGCGACATTTTTAGGGTCGGCGGGTTACGCCAATACAACAATTTTTTATTTGGCCATATGGTTGTCAATGTATATCAACATTTTGAGCATAAATCAAGCATTGTAAATATATGATTTTAATTATATGTTACCTTTAAATTTTAAACAATAGTGAACAAATGAGAAACCTACAAATAATGGACAAAAAAGAAACTCAAATGTAATTTTCAATAATTCTTATGCATGAAGTTGGGTTAAGGAATAATGTTTGGTACACAATATTTTGTGAAATAATAGATGGTTAATGAAGTGGAGACATTTGAAAAGTAAGCATCTATCACACTATTTTTGAAGAGAGCTAAACCCCTTGGCACAGTTAATCTACATCTGCATTATTGAACTTGATGCAGTTAAAAAGCAATTGAATATCCCATTTGGCTTGTGATATTTAAGTCATTCGTAAAGTCATGACCTTTATGACCCCCCCCCCCCCCCCCCCCCCCCCCCCCGGTACGATTACCGAACTCACCTTCGCAAGTCGGTGTAGTGGACGGCTTCCAAACTCCACCCGACTCGCAGACTGCTTCCGATGGGCCGACCAGCGAGTACCCGTCGTCGCAGGAGTAGGTGATTCGGATATGAAGGTTGGGGAGATATTTGCGTTTGTTGGTACGGGGCATGTAGTCACATCTATATAACACATAATGAAAGAACTGTGCAATAACCCAGATTATTACACATATAGGTTACTTTTCCGATAGAATAAAACCTTGTATTTTTCCGTTCTGTGAGATTTCTGTTGTTCAGTTTGATTGCATACAATACAGTTAGCATATTAACTGTCTTGCGTGTATTACGTTACTCTTGTCAATGTTGTAAAAGGGTGCAATATTGTCACGATATTCAACGCTTGCGCTGATATACCATTGCAATTTGTGTCCGACGCATGCGCAGAAGCACGTTCGGTGGAGTCTTGCTTTTCATCAATCGCTCGCACAAAAAGATTGCGACGAAGCGCTAAATGCCATAGGTTTACACGTAAATTTCAGTGTTGTCTGCATAGTTCTCATACCTTTAGTTTTGTGTATGGCAGCGCAGCCTCGATATTGCAAGCGGTAAATTCGAAACATTTGTAAACAAACATGGACGTTGGAATTTGCTGTTTTGGATCATTATAATTATTGAAGGATCATTTTTACTCTTATATTGGATGTTGGTGAGTACGTGAACCAATTTCATCGTTTTTTATTGTTCCAACTGGCCTGCTTTGCTGTGCTAGTTAGAGGTAGCACATATTTTCCATAGACCTGCACGGTCTGAGCTCTATCTGTATCCTGACTTGAGCTGTTGGGTACCATCTTCTCCAGGCCATTGTAAAGTTGTATGTTTCCTCGAATTTGTATGTATAATAATAATAATATTAGATTTCTTTCGTGGTATATCAGATATATAGCATTCATCTAGCATAAATATTGCACTCATCTTCGATTCGTGCAATATTATGCTAGCTGAATGCAATATATCTGATATACCACTCAAGTGCATCCAATATTATATAAATAATTAATTGAATAGTTCTTCATGGCCTGGGTATAACTTAGAGACCCGGCCATATCAAATGGAAAGCTTATCCCTTTAATATAACATTTGGATCATGTATATATATATATATCCCCCCCCTCCCCCCCCCCCCCCCCCCCCCCCCCCGGCGACCACCGTGAAATGTAGACCTATTGCATGTACAATATATGTTTCACGCTCTTGTAGCTTCACATACACAGTTTTTGTGTATGTAACTCTATGATTTCACGGTGGTCGCCGGGGGGGGGGGGGGATGTCTCGCTGAAGCGCATAACCCGGGTTACGCGTTTATGGTATCCAAAAAAGCAAAAATCAAGAAAAGGATATCAATTCAGAGATGATAAGAAAAAGATCCGCGGAAGGGGGGGGGGGGGGGGGGGGGGGTAGGCTTTGGAGTTTAGGGTTTAGGCTTAGGGTTAGGGTAAGGGTTTTAGGGTTTACCTATAACCGCACATTTGGGTGGCTGTCGCATAAGTCATTCCTATTATCAATAGCTGAATAAACATGAATGGGGAAAATGACCTTCATACCGTTGGAAAGATGTATATCGCCTCAATTCATTCCCTCATATGACAGACTAAACCGATATGTAGACATCATTCGGGGGAGGGGAGGTGTAGGAGATCACGTCACTTAGGAATATCGGCTGCAACAGTGTAAAGAAGGAGGCCCCCCCCCCCCCAAAAAAAAAAAACAACAACAACAACAAACAAACAAACAAACAACACAAAAACAAAACAAAAACAAAAACAAAAACAATAACAAATCCTTCGAAAATATTTCCACTATGATATGAATACGTATAATGATATTAATCACTTTCTCCCCTCGCGATGGGGGTGATGGGATGCCAATGGAATGGGGGGGGGGGGGGAGGGGGAAGTAGTATGGAAAAGTCAATCCGTCAGGTCCTCCCAAGACCCATATAAGGGGGCCATAATCCCCCTGAAAATAAAATGACAAATTAATTTTTTCTCATTTTTGCATCATTCACAGGGGATGTACTGCTAATTATGCATGCTATGTTTTCATGGCCTTAATTTCTCTGAATATTAAACCACAGAAACATGGCAAGATCAAATCGCTCCCTCTAGCTCTATGCATGGATATACATGTACTACATAATTATATCCATATCAATTTTAGTCTTCATCAAGATGAAAATGTACTTTCTTCAGAACTCATGCAAGATTGGGATAAACAACACATACTCACATGTTGTAAATATTTCTCGGTAAAAAAAATAACACTTTACCCGACTTTTTTTAATTCGCTTGATTATTGTGATTATTGGATGTCCACGGGCTGCTTCTGCTAGTATATATAATGTGAAAGGAAATGAGAGAATAATGGTTGCGTAACGTAAATCAGAGCTGCCCCCCCCCTTTTTGAATATTTTGCAATTATATATTGATATATATATATATTGTAACGAAATGATGTTTCATACTTAATTTGATATATTTCTTTTGAGTGGAAAATGATCAAAATATTATTTTTGACACATTCAGAATGAGGTTTGAATCGTTGTAGTTGTATTTTAAGTTAATAATCGATCTATTTTAATCGATCATTACGGAACCAAAATCATTGCTTGCTAATGTTGTATGTTTGGGTTTTAAAAAATGTTATTGGGGTCAATAGAATCAACATTTCTATCATGCAATATAATAATTATTATGCCCCTTTTGTACATTGATACATGATATCTGTGTGATTGTAAAAGATAGCTTTAAAATATTTTTTTGTAGCCAGTAACATATTACTTCAACTCTTTTAGATATTAGCAGCAAATTGAATAAATAAATAAGGATTTCTTGCAAAAGTGGCCGGGTTGGGTTTACCAATTATCACTGATATAGTAAGCCTTGCCACAGCACTATAGGTTTGCCAACCTCGTTATAAGAGATAACCAGACGGAAACTTTGGGCTGATACATCATACCATTTGTGCAAGAAGACTTAACGGTGAGCAAGCATGCAATGAAATAAGTAAAGTTCTTCAGAAACTTAGTTCAAATGTGTTGCCTGTTTTTATTCGCTTCTTGTGACGAGAAGAAGGAAAGAGATTGCATGGATGTGCAGTAGAAGTACTGGAGAGCAAGAGGGAAATAAAAACCATGCATGGTCTTCGCACACTAAATTTCAGAAAACCATACATGGTCGTGCGGTCTTCGTAAATGTCAGAAAACCATGCATGGTCGTGCGGTCCTCCTGAACTGAGAAAGCAGTTGGCATGGTCGTGCGGTCCTCCTGAACTGAGAAAGCTGTTGGCATGGTCGTGCGGTGCTGAAAGACAAAGCTTGATATGGTCGTGCGGTGCTGAGAGAGAATTAGGCATGGTCATGCGGTAATGCGGTATTGTAAGAGAGAGGCATGGTCATCGTGTGTTTTAGCAACCCAGGAAAATAATCTATGCAGTGGACAAGTGGTCATTTTGAACAATCAAGAATTTTTGGAAGAATAATCTACTTCAACTGACTGTATATTTCGGTCCAACGAACCTCCGGTCTAGGGAAAAAGGGCGGTTCGGCTACAATATATATATATATATACTAGCAGAAAGCAGCCCGTGGACATCCACGGGCGCTAGCTGTGTTTATGATTAATCACCGTACCGTATATTTGTTACAATAATCAAGTGAATAAATAAAAAAGTCGGGTAAAGTTATTTTACCAAAAAGTATTTACAACATGTTCATTGGCGGCCCCCCCCCCCCCCCCCCTTTGGCAGGAAATTATGCATTTTGACCATAGACGATCCGCCCTTTTGTCGATTGTGCCCCCGCCCCCTTTTAGAATGAAACCTTTTTTTTTTTGCTTGTCAAAAAATTATGGAGGGACCCCCATAACCACCCCCTCCTGAGCGAATTTTCTAGGTCAGGAAAAAAAAAAATTCTCGCCACACCCCCCCCCCCCCCCCAGGTCTGCCTTTTCCAAAAGTTGACAAACCTGCACTTGTTTTTCCCGCCTTATACTAAATTCTGGATCCGCCCCTGATCATGTGAGTATGTCTTATTTATCCAAAGCTTGCATGAGTTCTGAAGAAAATGCATTTTCATCTTGATGAAAATTGATGATATGGATATAATAATGTTCGAATAGAATATCCATGCATAGACCTAGAGGGAACGATTTGATCTTGCCATGTTTCTGTGGTTCAATACTCAGAGAAATTAAGGCCATGAAAACATAACATACATAATTAGCGGTACGTCCCCTGTAAAGAATGCAAAAATGAGAAAAAATGAATTTGTCATTTTATTTTCAGGGGGATTATGGCCCCCTATGATGAGTCTTGGGAGGACCGACGGATTGACTTCCCCCTTCCCCCCCCCCCCCTCCCGCTCCCCCCCCCCCCCCCCCATTCCATTGTCATCCCATCACCCCCAGCGCGAGGGGAGAAGGGATTAATATCATTATACGTATTCATAATCATAGTGGAAATATTTTCGAAGGAATTTTCTTCTTATCAGATTTTCTGATAAAGTGTCAAATTAGGGTCTGTGCTTGCAGACTATACCGTACCGGTAGCGAACGTCGTGAAACATACACACTAAACTGTGTGTGTGACCATGAAGCTTCAAATGATGTAACTCTATGCGTAATGTACCTGTATGACCTGTACACGTACGTGCGAACGATCTAACACGTGTGTATAATACTGGACTGTACATTGAAGCCATCCATGCATGCGGATATATGGCCACGCTGTTCTTTGGCATGCCTCCCCTTCACAGGGAAAGGGTATGGGTTGGCTGGGCATGAAGCTACAAACCCGCTTCATGGGTTGGCGGAATTATTAGGCCTACTCCCTGCGGAAATTCAATGTTTAAAAATGAATTTATGAAATATGGACGGGACGTCAGCCCTTAAGAAGTGCCTCCCACCACTCTAAGAACCATTCCCCACCCGTGGGTACCAAAAGGCGGGGACCGAAAGGGCCAGGGGAGGAGCCTATTTGAACCAAAAAAAGAGCCCCAAATCCTTAGTGTATTATATTATAGATACATGTATATAGGGAGGCTATGAAGGTTCCCTTGTTTGCCTCTATCTTGTCATAATCGGCAATCATCAGATGCATTAATTTACGATAAGAATATATTTCAATTAGAAATGCTGGCACTGCTCAAGCTGTTAAAAGGTTTGGGTTTTAAAAAAAATCCAGTACGAACTATAAGTTATAAACAGTTTAATTTAAATCCAATCACTATTTGTATCAATTGCTGTAATCATATACAATGAAGAGAAGTGAAAAACATGTTTGCAGTATTACAAGAATTGCGAATATCAATATGTAAGTCCCCCATTAGGACACATGCTTTTTTGTCAACTTTAAATTGCTCTAAAGTATATATCAAGCTATTTTGAAATTAAGCCACCTTTGTATTTGGTTTTCTATATAATAATACCAATAACTGCAACCTGTTTATTAAGAAATATTTCCAACCAAAGAGATTATGCATGTATAACATTGCCATGTAAAAGTTTATAATTGATTGAAGAATGAATGAAGCTGCACCACCACCCCTAACATTGGGTTCACGGCTGCTGACTTCTAAATTGTATCCTTTCATACCCAAAGCATCGAATATTGAAACATTCCAGACTTCAGATATTCCAACTTTATGAAATTTGGGCATTGCTTATTTATTTATTTATTTATTTATTCTTTTTCCCTTTCACATAAACAAAATATAAAGATACATTACATGATAAATATAATACAGCAAAGTTGTTAGAACATGTGTCATATAGAATACATGAAAATATCATAATTCTTGAAAAAAGGATCAGTAACATAACAACACTTTAGCTTATAAAAAATGTAAAACGGAGGGACTTGGCAGAAAGAAGCAAAGCTTGTGCAAGAGGCAAGCCCCTGAACTTAGTTTCAGTACGTTTTAATGGTGCCAGGTAAAAATGCCAGAGGTAAAAATGCCAGAGGTAAAAATGCCAGAGGTAAAAATGCCAGAGGTAAAAATGCCAGAGGTAAAAATGCCAGAGGAAAAAATGCCAGAGGTAAACACGCGATGGGTGATGTCAGGAACAAAAAGTAAAGAGGCAAAATATGCCAACTGCATACTAGGAGAATATAGGTGAAAAATCAAGGTGAAATATAGAGAAGGTCTAGAAGCAGACCTGACATCTGCTGATTTTACTTTTTAGACTACGTGTATTTGGTTTGACCGCGTTGGACTCTGGACTCCAGATCGTAGACCCGGCTTTTTTTAAATCCACGTACGACTTCATTATCCCGAATGGAATTTGGAACGAGAAGGAAGTCTGCAACTGAATGTTAGGTTTCGAGAAGGGAAAGGAGGTATGCAAAAATGACATCACCCCTTATGTGGGACAGTCCTTTTGTGGGTAAATATGAACCTTTTCGGAATTATGAACCTTTGGATAAACGAACCTTCGGAATAACCAACCTTCGGAATAATGCAACAAATGTTCGGAATTTTGAACCCCCAGGCATGGGAAATTAGTGTTTCGGAAATACGAACCTTCGGAATAACGAGATGCCCCCGCATCATGATACTAACTGTATAACTTAACGACACAATACCTGTACCAGTAGTACAATAACTTGCAGGCCACGCGGAACGTCTTGGAAAGTGGAGGGGCTTAGTGGGGGGGGGGGGGCGGCGTGTATATCACATTTTTGCACTGCCATACGTTTGCACGTGTTTACTGAAAAAAAGTGGGGGGCTCCAGCCCCGCCCGGTTATTTTCTTTTTCAGTTCTCCCTTCTTCAGCAAATGTACAGGCCGTCACACAAACATCGAGCGTTACAGCCTCGTCAACATTAATACGGGGGAGGGGGAGGGGGGTGGCTCATGCATAAACAAGATGCAGATATATTCAAACTGAATTAAATGTAAAAAAAATAATATAATATTGAAGTGTTAAAAAAAGGGTCGTCAACTGAAAGCGAGTGGCAAACAATACATGCATGCTATATCCGGGCCGGGGGGGGGGGGGGGGGGGGTACTATTTTTTTTACCTCTGGTATTTTTACCTCTGGCATTCATCACCCATCGCGTGTTTACCTCTGGCATTTTTTCCTCTGGCATTTTTACCTCTGGCATTTTTACCTCTGGCATTTTTTTCCTCTGGCATTTTTACCTCTGGCATTTTTTGCTCTGGCATTTTTACCACTGGCATTTTTACCTCTGGCATTTTTACCTCTGGCAATTTTACCTCTGGCATTTTTACACCGAACCGTTTTAATCCGGGGGGGGGGGGGGGGATTTAAAAAAATGTATAATGAACACATAATATAAACAAAACATAAGAAGTTATAAAAGTATAACTGATAACAAATATAATAACAGGAGGCAGAAAGAGAAGGTGCAGGTAATTATGAAAAGACAGACTGCAGGGGTACGTGTATGGAACAGGTCGTTAGGCATGCTTATATGATTTCAGTTAAAATAAAATGTATACGAATGTATAATATAGGTATGGATATGTTATAGTTAATTATGTATTGACTTGACCTGTTGGTGTGAGTATTGACAGATTAACATTTTTTTAAGCATACGTTTAAAAGCATTAATACTAGGGGATTCTTTAAAATCATGAGGCAGAGAATTCCAGTATGCAGATCCAGAGTAAACAAATGAGTTCTTTGCAAATAAAGTTCTTGTTAATGGTAGAAGATAGTAGTTTCGTTGTCTAGTTGGGTAGAAATGTATAGAAGTATTCTTGCGGAACCAAAAATTTCGAGGAGATTGTTTTTTTACTTAATTTGTACATGAATTGACCGAGTTGGAAAGATATATGTCATTTACTTTGAGAATATTGTTTTCAAAGAATAATATATCGGTATGTGATCTAAATTGCGTTTGAAATATTATTCTTAGAGCCTTTTTCTGCAAAAGTAATATCCGGTTTAATTGTGTTTTTATTGCACATCCCCAAGCTATAATTCCATAATTAATATATGGAAAGATAAATGTGAAATAAAGTGTCAGCAATGTTCGAGAAGGAAGAAAATGATTCCGATATTTCTAGAAATTGTTTGGCATGTGCTATCGTCAATTTGTTGTCAATAAGAACTCCTAAAAATCTTGTTATAGAAACATTATCAAGAACATGGGTATCAAATTGGATACTGCCTGGTAAACCCTTGATGTTATTACTAAATAACACGTAATTTGTTTTCTGGAGATTATATGAAAGTTTGTTTGACTTGATTCAATCGGTCACATATGTCAGTTCAGAATGTACAATTGTAATGAGTTGATTAACATCAGCATGAGAAAAGAAAATATTTGAGTCATCAGCGAAGAGTATGAATGACCATAAATTAGAAGATTTTTGTATAGCATTAATGTACGTAATGAAAAGTAGAGGGCCAAGTAGGCTACCCTGCGGCACGCCACAAGTAATTCGAAGAGTAGAAGAATTGTTGACCGATACAAATTGAGTCCTATTAGTGAGGTAACTCCTGAACCACTCCAAGGCCTTCCCTCTAACTCCATAATGACAAAGTTTATGTGGAAGAATATCATGGTTTATGGTATCTAAGGCCTTGGAGAAGTCCAGGAAGATACCAACAGTGTGACAACCTTTATCAATAGAAGTGGTGACTTTATCAATAAATGACAAAATTGCATGAGAGGTACTATGGTTTTCCCGAAACCCAAATTGGAAGTTTGAGAAAATGTGTTGTTTGAAAAAATGTGTTGTTTTTGTATGGACAATTTTTTCAAGAATCTTAGATAGCGAGGTTAGTGGGGATATTGGACGATAGTTAGAAACAAGTTGACTGTCACCTTTTTTTTAAAGAGGAATAACTTTTGCAATTTTCATTTTATTAGGGACTCGTCCTGTGTTAAGAGAAATATTAAAGATGTGCACTAAGGGATCAAGGATAGCTATGATGATTTTCTTTAAAAGGAAATTAGGAATGTCGTCACTCGTATTTGTAGGATTGAAAAACATGGAATTAGGGTTAGGGTTGTCAAGGAAATCATTGAAAGATTTATTAGCTTGCGGCACTTCTTTCGCCAGATTGTTACCAACTTGTGAAAAATTTGAATTCAACTTTCCTGCGATAATGTTATTGTCATCGGTTGAGGTATTGCTTGTTTTTTTGTGATTGAAGAACTCCTTTTCTTTTCATTCAATGCACCATTAATAATTGTCCATGTGTAGTATTCCTTTTTTGCAATACGCACCAAAGAGGTGAGGGTGTTTTTATAAGAGGTGTATTTAAAACGAGAGACATCACTTGGTTTGGAGATATATCTATAATAAAGATTGTTCTTTCTGTTGATAGATCTCGTTGGTTTAGTGATAAGTGATAAGAAAGAATTAGATAAAGATATTTCAAGAAACTCTTGCGAAGTACAATTAGCTAAGTTAAAGTTGAAATCCCCCATAAAAAAAAAAAATCTTTATTTTTCAACAGTGGATTTAGTAAAAGTTCACAGAGGGAATCCATAAAATTTTGAGTATTCGATTGTGGAGGTCGGTACAAAAGACCCAGTATCATTTTTTTTTCCTTTGGGGTTTCTGATTTCAACAAAAAGGGATTCCAAAATATCGTTGGATATAGTCATGTTACCTATAAGAGTATATTCATATTGTTGCGGTATGTAAAGCGCAACACCACCACCCGGTCTACGAGTTCTGTTTAATATTAACATTCAAATTGACACCAGGGAGTAAAAAAGGGAACATGGGTTTTCCGAAAACCACGTTTCTGTTAAATCAATAATTGAAGATTTCGGAAACATGTTGTTATCCAGAAATAATTTGAGTTTATCGGAATTTTTATTGGCACTTTTAATGTTTAGATGTTGAAGAAAAATATCATCTTCAGAATTGCTAGATTTAATGAAAGATTTAAAATTTCGTTCTGTAAAATATTGTGAAGTGATGAGCTCCCACATGGGTCATTTGGATCAAAGTTAAAATTTAGATCGGCAGTGTTATCGTTAAAATAATTCTTTATTTATGAATCATAATGGGAATTTTCTCGCATAAAGGTAGCGGCATGCAGAGAGGAGAGAGACAACAGGTCGTCATTATTGAGCGATCTGAAAGGAAACTCAGATAAATCGGCCATAGGAGGAGGAGGAAATAAAATTGTAACGCCTAACGAGAATACACCATGTTCCTGCTCATGTGCCTGCGCAAGAGAAGAAGATAGATTACAGGAGAAAGACAGAGGTGATAAAGGGGAACATAAAAAAAAGCCAGACATTATTAAAGACAAAAAATTAGTGCAAGAAAATAAACAAACAGCCCGGCCCAAAATCAAAAGGGGGAACGGTCAGGAAATTATACAAAACTAAATTAAATAGGATAGAAAGATTGGAAATAAATTAACAAATCAATTAAGGATTGGTAATAATACTTGATGTTTTTTCTTTTTAACAAACAACAAAAATCCATTTTGTATCCGTCTCTCCTGATTTGTTTGTTTTGTTTGTTTTTTTTACATCAAAAGTTACAAAAAATGAGGATAATAATGAAGCGCCAGGAGCGTCACAACGTGACGGACATGAGCGCTATACAAGAAGCCACCATTATTATTATTATTATATGGAATAAATTATAAGTTACTCGGATCATGAACAGGAAAAAAAAACCGTGACATATGCATTATTCAATGGACCAGAGCTAACAGGTGCCGTAACCAAGATCCCCAGAGAGGCATAAATACCGAAGACTCTAAAGCAGACTGAATTGATCAATAATTTGTTAAGCGATCTAATGTTGATATGCGATATACAGTAAAGGATTTTGTACACTCATATTTACATGTATTGTCGAATACAGCTGGAGTTAAGTTGTACGATTCTACATGAATGTTATTATCATCGTCATCATTTTCAATCATTATAAATATTTACAAAGAGATGGTATGCAGAGTTATAAATGATAAAAAAGTTATATAAGTTATAAAGTTATAAAACATGAAGTCCGAAATTGTCATATTTCACATAATTATGTTACCCGTACATCAAAGAGGTCAACTGGAGATTTGAGAGTTTCGTAGGAGTCGTCATTCATTTTGCAGATGACGTGACCGTGCTTTGAAGTAACTCCCTTTACATCAGGGACCTTCTTAGCTGCAATAAGAACCTTGTAGCGCATGGTTGTTAAATCTTCCTTGATGTAGACTCCTTTGTAAACATCCTTCCCTTTAAGTTTGCACCTATAATCGTACAGCTGGTCCCGCTTCCTTCTTGCAGTGAATCTGATAATGATCTGCCTTGGTTTCAGTTTTTTTTTCTGGCTGTCTTCCATTTGTTGGTTGGGTCTGAGGTGGCTTTCTAGTTGCTTCAAGACGATGGCATGTATCCACATCATTTACTGCAAGTTCAACCCTGCCTCTTTTGCCACTTTCAAAACTTCGCTCACGAGTGCCTCCTCGCTCTCCTCTTGGGGTTCAGGAAGACCTGAAATCCTCATATCCTGGCCGAATTCGTTTTGTTTGAACTGTGATCGGAGAAGATGGGGGTTAACCTCCTCCTTCGTGAGGCAGGCATCTTTGACTGCCTGTATGACAGCAGCGATAGCTGCTTCCACTGCTGTCTGGACTGCAGTGATGGCTAATTCAGCTCCTCCTCCAAACTTTCCAGAGGTTTGAACCTATTTTCTTGCCTTTGGTCTACCTTGGGATTGTTCAAAAACTTTCCTGGTTGACGACGTGACCTTTTCTCTTTCTGACCGCTCTTATCACCAGCCTTGATAACCTTGTAGCTGCCAATTTGTGGTCAATAAAGAATATCCAATGTAACAGGCAGCCCCGGGCAGGCAGCCAGTGTACATGCAGTACTCCACTTTCACTTTGTGTCCACTGCACATATATATCAACTGGTGGGACTGGTATCTAAAATTGCTTTTCTTTGACACGAAAACAAAATCACTAAAAATCCATTATGCACAGACATTAATGATTGTTAAATAATACTGTCCTGTTCTAGAGATCCCACAGTGTTGAATACATGGAAGACTGGATTAGTACAGTGTCTCCTTTTTGTGAGGTTTTTGGAAATCTCTTGATAACGACTGCTAGGGATTACAAATTATACATGAGGAGAAGGATAAAAATCCAAGATTTTTAAAAGTTTATTTTCAATGCAGTACATTGTGCCATTCATGATCGGATCTATTAAATTGACAGTATAATTATTAGTCTTGGAATTGGCAACGCAGTGTAAAATATATAGGCCCAATCACTATTCTGGTGTACAAATTTGACAATTTTTCTGTCAGATTTTGAGATTTTCATTCACACTGGTTCATTCAATAAACATTTGTTTTATTTTTATTTTTCAACTATGTAGGAGTGAAATAAGATTACTTGCTGCCAAATTTAAGGAGGGAAAGCTGATTATATCTTACGTAGATATCAGTCGATGATAGTATTGATTTGATTTGGAAAAGTAAAAGTCCCCTCATTGTAGCATACTTCCCTCTTCGCTGCAATAGTTATTAGCTGTATAATTATGCATAGCAATATAATATCATTACATGTAAAGGGCTCTATTTGTCTTTAGCTTTAAATGTAATTTTCCATTCGAAACTTCAAAAAGATATACAAAACTGCATTTCTCATTACCTTAAAAAAGTTAATTTCTCCTGTTTTCCTTGCCCTTACATTATAAGTTATTTTTCCATCATTATTCACGTCTTTAATTTCTGATATTGATGTTAACGTCTCATGCCCATGCTATCATTTTAGTACATGTGAATTGAGGAAAATAGAACAAGAATCAGAATACGTAGAAAAACTGAGAAGAGAGAGACAGTGTGTGTGTGTGTGTGTGTGTGCGAGGGTGGGTTTACATATATTCTTTTGTGGGGTACAGAGAACAATAGAACACAATGATGGCCTTTATTCCGTCATGCTTGTGGGGTACAAAATACAATAAGAGAAGTGCTTGCGGGGTAAAAAATGTGTGTGTGACCGGAGAGAGAAAGAGAGAAAGAGAGAGGGAGAGATTGAGAGAAGACGAAGGCATGAAATCATGATATCGGGTTTAAAGGGATACGCCACCAGGCGGCCGTGGGGAAAGTCAGGATTGCGTTAGCCCCATTCACTCGTACACAAAGTTTGTGCGTCGAACGCGTCCGTCGGACTACTGGGGAGCGTTTCATGAAAGGAAGTTGTCGAATATTTTATCCGACAACTGTTATAATCTACTGAAATCCTTGCATCTGATTGGCTGAGAGCAAATCCCCCCCCCCCCCCTGGATTACATTTCGGACTGCACGAAGCCGACTGAATTTCACGCGAGCACTCGAGCTTAGGCGGAACGTGCATGCTGCGCGGCGACCAGTCTGTTCTAAGTTTGCGGTTGAGTATCCGTAATGGCTGCCATTTAGATTATGTGTTGTGGTTGTGTGTGTGTGTTTTTTTTCCACCAGCGCCATTCTAGTTATTTTTAGTTTTGTTTTTTTTTTTTTGTCGGGGCGGGAGCAATGATCGTTGAAACGGCGTATTCTAGTCATACAAGATAAGAAGAATTATAGAAGAGGAGAGACAGGAATAACAGGAGCAATACAAAAAATAAACTGTTAGAGTGGGTTTCCGATGGCATTCGTTTGTCTATTTTTTAATCATTTAAACATGACAACAGTGTACGGATTTAGTGGCTTGGGCACACTCTTTGCATCCCCTAGTCAAAATGTTAGTAAAATGGATACCCTCTGTGCCCCTCCCTCCCCCCCCCCCCCCCCCCCCTCTCGATTAAAGGACGTCCGCCTTTGTCAAATTTGAGCAATGTTATAAATAAATAAGTTTTAGGACTCTTATTATTAATCATTAATTTCCATTTGGTGTGTCAAGATTTTCTGGGGGTCTAAACTCCTAACTATTTCTCTTAAAATTCTACCACTAACATCACAAATCCTAAACAACAAGATCTAACACCTGGTGTGTATACCTTTGCAGACCGGTTCATCGTCAGTCCATTGACCATCATTACACGTGATAGAGGACGATCCAACCAAGGTGAAACCATTGTTACACGTGTACGACACCTGCTCATTGTGGTAGAACGGTGTTGTGTCGCCTGAGCGGACTCCGTTGTCAAAACTATTACTTAGAGGAAGGCAGTTCGCTGTATTCGGATGAAAACGTTTATGAAATAAATGTTAAAGAGAACAATAACTCTGATAGCAAAGCCTAACAAACGCACACATAGACCAATTGAAGAAAAACAGTGGGAACTGAATGATGGCTAAATTAAAGAATAAAGATATAATACTTTGTCGCTATAGTGCAGTTTAATACATTTTTAAATAAATACAACGGAAACAACGGAAGGATCATTTATAGCCACCATAAACTCTATGAAGCAAAAACCATTAAAAAGTGTTAATGAAACTTTCAGCAGAAGCAGTGTAATTTTTTAATGTCAGTTTTGTCTTTCCTTCACTTCCTGTCAACAAAAGGATCGCGTACCATTGTAATGCCCAGGACGGCTTTTGCTAAACAGTCGGGTAACGTCGCGTCGCGTTGGTAGAAATTTTCGAACATTTTTCAGGAAGGTGTCTTCAAGGGGACAAATTGAAAAAGAGTCCATCTCAGTATGATTTTTCCCGTTTTCAGGCTAAAAACGACAAACAAGGGAATAAAGAAAACAATAGAAGGATAATGCGAAGAAAAACATGAACTATAAAGAGAGAATAGAAGGGTAGGAAGGATGGAAGAAAATATGATGAAAGGAAACAAAGAATACAACAAAAGGTCCGTCCGTCCGTCCGTGTGTGCTCAAAAAGTTAGAAAATGCTACTTCTTCGTCATTTCTTGGCAGATTTTGATTTATGATTGTTTTATCTGATAAGGCTGAGTGGGGGCTTCCAGACTTCTATACAAAAATCATGAAATTCATCAATTATGCAAATTTATTCAAAATCGACGAAAAATGCTATTTCTCCTCTATTTCACACCGTATTTTGAATCTGATTGTTTTATCTGATAGGGCTGGGTAGGGGCTGTCAAACCTCTACACAGAATTTTGAAATTCATTAATTATGCAAATTTATTGTAATTTATTCAAAATCAACAGAAAATGCATTTATAATCATAAAACATTAATTTGATAATTCATTTCTCACATTTATCTTCAAGGTTCTATCAGAAATTACATAAATTAACAGCCATTCTACAGATCTACACTTCTGGCGGGGACATATATTACGCATCACGTAATTACTAAATCAGTTGTTTTTAATCCTTTTATTAAGTTTTTCTTTCCACCTTTCCTTTCATTACGTTATTCTTTTATTGCTTTTATCATTTTGTTTTCCATCATAATGTTACTGTTTAGATTTATTCTTTTTATCCTCTTTTTTTTTATTGCTTTCCATCTTCACTTTGTTATTCTTTGTTCCCTTTTATCATCTTCTCTTCCACCTTTCTTCATGTTTATATTTATCTTTTTATCATTTTTCTCTCTATCTCTCGCTTTGTCATTTCTTGCTTTTATCCTTCTATCAATTATCTTTCCATCCTTCCTCTCGTTATGATATTCTTTGTTCCCTGTTATCATTTTCTCCCCTACCTTCCTCACGTTAATCTTTATCCTTCTATCATTTCTCTCTCTGTCTTTCTTTATATAAGTTAAACTTTTTTATCCTATCATTTCTCTCTCTATCTTTCATATTATTCTTTTTAAAATCATTTTCTGCTTCCCATCTTTACTTACTTTCCTTAAAACATTCTTTGCTTTTATCCTATCATTTTGTTTTCCTTTCATCTTTTCTTTCGTTATGTTATTCCTTTATTCAAATTATCGTCTTCTCTTCTACCTTTCCTTATGTTACTCTTAATATCTTTATCCTTCTATCATTTATGTCTCTATCTTTATGTTATTCTTTGTTTTTATCCACTTATTTTTACTTTCCAACTTTCCTTTTGTTGTATTCTTTGTTTCCTTTCATCATATTTTCTTCCATCCTTCCTACCCTTCTATTCTCTCTTTATAGTTCATGTTTTTCTTTGCATTATGCTTCTATTGTTTTCTTTATTCCCTTGTTTGTCGTTTTTAGCCTGAAAACGGGAAAAATCATACTGAGATGGACTCTTTTTCAATTTATCCCCTTGAAGACACCTTCCTGAAAAATGTTCGAAAATTTCTACCAACGCGACGCGACGTTACCCGACTGTTTAGCAAAAGCCCCCAGGACGAGTGTAAACCGAAGGAGAGCTGTATTTTAATATTTTTATTGTCTTATATCGAGTCAGACGTCATTACCATTACCATAACAAACTGGAGGTGTGTCATCAAATGTGCCGTCGTTACACGTCAAGTTTTTATCGGTGCCGGTCGAGTATCCGGGGTCACATTCAACCGTGATAGTGGAGGCATGGTCGACGGGAGGTTGCTGCACAGAATAATCGGAGTTGTCTACGACAGGTGGGTTGCACATACCTATCAAAATATTTTAAAATGCGAATTTTGATATTTAAACAAAAAAGTTTTATAATGAGAAATATTTCTTAATGTTTTAAAGATGTGGTCATGGTTCTATGCACCCCGAATCAGTTAATCTACACAATTATCAAATTTATTTCATCCACATTTTAGGTTTTACGATAATTATTCAACTATTTGAATTAATGAAGAAAGGGATAGACAGTTAAAGTGGGAAATTCAGATGGAGAGTGGTCTGATTATTAAGGAATAATATTTCTCTTTGAAATAAGAGGAAATTAAAAGCTCACAAATACGTGTCGGTATACCAAGCCAATTAAATCAAAGAAAATTATAGCCATCGGAAAAGGTAGGAAAGAAGTGCATTACGAAATTATTTCAAGTAAACTTTGAATAAAGTCATAAAAGTAGTAAATGATCTGAAAGAGAAGACTGATTTCAAAGGAAATTGACAAAACGTTATGCAGGCTCGTTCACTTTGCTATTTAAAACATTTTTAAAAATGAAGACAAGAAATAATGATAATAAAATATTGGTAAATAAAGTTAGAATGGGGAAGATTTAGATATGTAATGGAATCTTACTGTAGCAGGTGGGGATGGCTAATGGATCAAATTTCCCATCGCGGCATGTTGTTGTGGATACGCCAACCAAAGTATAGTTCGTATAACATATATAGGTGAGAACTTCTCCATTACTGAAGGAGTCTTTATCCGGATCGACTTCTCCGTTATTCAAAACTGGCTTGGCGCAATCGGCTGTCATTGGAGCAGAGTGAAATATGGTTAAAGAATCATGTCAAAGGATGTTATGCTACAATTCTTTCGCACATGATTTCGATGAATCAAAGTGTATCATCTGATAACACAAGAGAAAAGTAAAGAACGGTTGTTTGTGTTTTGTTAAAAACATCTGAGCTGTATGATTAGCCTACTCTGATTATATTATGTCGTATCTGAGATGTGTAGAATTTAGTCCTATATGTTGATGATTTGAAAGCAAAATAGACAACAAATCTTGATATTTGAGGCATCATATTCTTTAATTTAATTTGATGCAAATAAAGAAATGTGGGCTAAATAAACAAACTTGTACATATCAAAGCATTAATTTTAACTTCCTTTCTAGATAACAGAATGTCTGATATCCAGGAGCAGGTTAACAGGGGAGCTAGGGTGGAATGGTCAGCTTTTTTATGTTGAGGTTCAAACAGGAGGGGGCATAATTTACTGGATACGCCACTGGTTATGTTAATACATACTGATTACTTTCCACATATGACCCTTTCTTTTTCAAGCACAAAACAAATACATACACAATATACACATTCGGTATGCTGTATTAGCAGTATAAACAGTGCTTTTTTCATAAGTTTGTATTACTTTCTGTCATAATGAAAATTGTATATAATTTGTCACATTTCAACTTCTACAAATAATCTTCACATCAATGTAACTGCTAACTGAAGTTGCAAATTTCAACAAAATAGTACAAATAACTTTTCATGTAAAAAATACCTGCGACAGAAAAACGACATTCGTCATAAATATAAACCAAGAGCGTATGCAATTTGGTTGTGGTGTACATTATACAGGGTGAAAAATAAGCGTAAAAGAGTCTACTGATATTAAAAAGCACAGCTTGTATTTCACATACGTCTGGCTGACAATACCTGGTACGATTACTGAACTCACCTTCGCAAGTCGGTGTAGTGGACGGGTTCCAAACTCCACCCGACTCGCAGACTGCTTCCGATGGGCCGACCAGCGAGTACCCACCGTCGCAAGAGTAGGTGATTCGGGTATAAAGGTTGTATGGACTATTTGGGGAAATATTTCCGTTTGTTGGTACCGTCGGATCGGGGCATGCAGTCACAGCTATATAATGAAAGAAGTATGCAATAACTCACAATGATTAATTGAATAGGTCTTCACGGCCTAGGTATAAATTAGAGACCCGGCCATATCAAGTGGAATGCTTGTCCCTTGAAAGTTCCTGCGAGAAGAAAAATGTCCTTATTCGGGAAATCGTTTGAATTTCGCATGTTGTGATAGTTCAACACTTCCCAATCACCATACGACTTGATTAACCTAATGATATCATCACCCGAACCCCCGAAATCGCATTTTAAACATGCTAAAAATCGTCAAAGCTCGAGCTGTAAAAACAAAACCGAATTCTGTACAAGATCTGTGACGTAGACGTGCAGACACGATAGTAAACAAATCCCATCACCCCCGCGCGCTCACATAGCGTTTACTTTGGATGTTGTGTGTTTTCGCCGAGTTATTTACTCCGTTTTGATCAGATAAATTTGTCGATTTACTGCAATAAATCATATATACCTACCTATTATGCCTGTAGTCTTGACTACGGGACCCCTTCGAGAATTTAACACACATGAGTCACAATATTGTGCGCACCCCCCGTAATCCTATTGTCCCCTTCGCCACTCACGCGCGTCAACACGCTACGGCCATCTTCCTCTTTCTTGCTCGCCCCCGACGAGTTAGGACGTATTGTCACAGCGCTCCTGAAATCAGGTCGTATAGTATCTTTTTGGTGCGCTTTTTCACATAGTTAAAGCACTTTTAGGTACCTATATTCGTTTAGATTATAGTACTTTGTGTTTTATTAGTCACTCTTGCCGATTGCAAGGGATTTTTTGATTCCCTTTCTTGGCATTTATTTTTCTCTTTCACGGTCAGCCCCACGTAGATATTTCTGTGTTTGCGGGTGTTTCCGTTTGTCACCGAGCCTTCGGGTTCGGTGTTTGTTCTTACGGTTTTTAGGCTGTGAAAATTTCTTTAGTGCGTATCTCCCAAATAAACTTTAGTTTTATTTACTGCATTCAGTTGAAGTATTTCTTAATTTGAAAAGTATACTTTATTGTCTGTTTTATTGCAGTGGTATGAATTCGGAAGAAGAAGCAGCTGGGTCAAGGAGACCTGCTTCTTCCGAAGAGTTGTCTAGCAAGACGACTCGGCCTTCCAGAACTTCCCCGAGTACAGCGGTACGCGGGGGAGGGAGGAGGGCTAAAGGTAAGTTGCCTAGTGGTGTTCCCTTGCAGAGTTTGCCAGTTTCGGAGCTTGCGGCTTCGGGACGGGTGGCGTTAACTGAATCGGGATTGTCAACTCCGAAGCCTGTGGTTTCGGGGTGGGTGACGTCAGATTCTAGTGGTTTGGATATCTCGAATCCAATCCCCCGGTCGCTGAGACCAGAGGGGGGGGGGGGGGGGGGCTGTTGTTTCCCGTACGGTAGCGTTCACTCGCTCTGATCCGTTAGGGGAGACGCGCCCCACTACTGCAGGGCAACCCACGGGCTTAGTCCATGTTGGTCTGGGTTCTCAAACCCTAGCCCCCGGCAAACGCCATATGGGGGAACGAGTACTTTCTGGGCTGTCTCAGTTGCCAGCTAATGGGAATGCTCGAGCTAACAATGTTGGTCTGGGTTCACAAACCCTAGCCCCCGGCAAACGCCATATGGGGGAACGAGTACTTTCTGGGCTGTCTCAGTTGCCAGCTGATGGGAATGCTCGAGCTAACAATTATGGACGCTCTTCGGAGCAACAGGTGTTTTCACCTGAGTGCGTGACTACTAGTGCTCCCCTATTGCCGCTTTCGAGCGGTCCAATAGTGGGTTCACATGCCTTTAGTAGTCATCGGGCACATACCGAGTCATCTCGGTCTGCCCACGCACTGGGAGCTTTTAGCTCCCAACCCATGGCTATTGCATCTTCTTGCTTAGCCAATATGGGTGATTTGGGCGATTCTCTAGGCTTACGCCATGAGCGCTCCAATCCCTTTTTGGGAAGTGAACGTCCCTCCGCGGAGGGATCGGTTCGTGTTTCCGAAGTGGCTTCGGTGATCCGAATGAATCCGATTAAGCGTTCTAACAAAAGGGTTTCGGCTACGACTCTTGTCGAGCCAGCCAAGAAAAAGGCCAAGAAGAAGGCAAAAAGTGGCAAGGCTTTGCCGGCCTCTTGCCCGTCTGGCCTGGCTAACCCAGCTAGCTCCTCTCAAGCTGACATGTTCAGCATGATGCGGGCTTTTGCTCAGAATCAGGGTTGGTCCTTTGTACCGGCTACTTCAACCCTGACTTCTGTCCCTATTCAGGGGTCTGACTTTGAGACTAATCAACCTTTTGTGATTGATTCCTCTTTGTCTGAGACTGATTCGCATGTGCCTCCTACTCCCGCGGCCCTTGGGGCTCCGCCGGGCGAGGAGACTGTTGGTGAGCCATGCGGGGACCCGCCTGCGGAGGCCTTTGTTAACGTTCCTTTGTCTCATTCCACTCGGGTGGAACCAGATTTGGATGCGTCCTCTCAAGCTTCGGTTCCCGAATCGCTTGGGCAGGCGGAGTCTCAATCGCTCAATCTCTGTGGAGTGGAAGCGATTGTTTTGTTGTCCAAATATCGCCCTGAAGTTCAGTCAACCCGCGCGCAGGGTTCGACTTCGCGTTGGTTTAAGCAGCGGGATTTCTGCTGAGTCTGGGCGCCTTGGCGTCCGGCCCATGGCTGTTGCATCTCCTTGCTCGGCCGATATGGGTAATTGGTGCGCGTCTTTGGGTTCAATACCCTCAGCGCACTTCTCCCATAAAGGGAGGTGAGCGTCCCTCAGTGGAGGGTTCGGTTCGTGTTCCCGAAGGGCTTCGGGGATCCGAACGAAACCGGATAAACGCTCTGAAAAGCGGGTTTCGACTTAGGCTCTTTTTGGGCCAATCAGAAGCCTAGGGAAGGGGCTAAAAGAGGCAAGGCTTTGCCTGCCTCTTGCCCATCGGGTTTAGCTAACCCTTCGGTCTCTCAAGCTGAGATGTTCAGTGTGAGATGGGCTTTGCCCAGACTCAGGGTTGGTTCCTTGTACCAGGATTCACATCCCCTGCTCTTGTCCCTTTTTTGGGTCGGACATCGAGACTAATTAGCCTTTTATGGTTTATTCTTCTTTGTCTGTGATGAGATCACATGAGCCTCCTAGTCTCGCAGCCTCGGGGCTGCGTCGGGTGAGGAGGCTTATGGCGGTTCATGCGTGAATCCGACCGTTTCGGCCTTTGTTCGTGATTCTTTGTCACGATCATTTCAGGCGGATCCAGTTTTGGAAGCGGCCTCTCAAGCTTCGGTCTCCGAATCGCTGGGGCAGGCAGAGCCTTAGTTGCTCTCCCTTTGTGGGGTAGAAGCGATTGCTTTGTTCTAAACTTTCCCTGACTTTTTGTCAACCCGCGCGCAGGGTTCGACTTTGCTTGGGTTCAGGCAGCGGGCGGACGAGACGGATTCTTCATAGATCTGTCCGCCCCGCTCCCCGGAGGTGCTATAGGAACTTGGACACCTCACAGGCTGTCCTTTTTCCCTTTCTCCGACTTTTGTTATTCCCAGGCGCTCGGGAAAACTTCGTTTGATACTGAACCTAAAGAGGATAAACAAATTTATTCCTCCGGTTCATTTTCGTATGGAGACTCTTGCCTCCATTCTTCCGTTGATCAAAAGGGAAGACTACGCGGTCTCGATAGATCTCAAGGACGCGTACTTTCACATTCCCATTCATCGCGCATCTCGCGATCTTCTGGGGTTCTCCTTCCTCTCGGAGACTTACCGGTTTCGGGCTCTTCCCTTCGGGCTGCGCCCGGCCCCTCGGGTTTTTACTCAAGTTGTAGCGGTGCTAGCGGCCTTTCTGAGGCGTCGCGGCCTGCGGTTGTTTTGTTACCTGGACGATTGGCTTCTCCTTGCGGAGTCGCGCGATCGTTTGTTGGACGAGACTCGTTGCTAGTCTCTCTTACTCAAGACTTAGGTTTCCTAATAAATTGGGAAAAGTCAGAGTTAGTCCCCACTCGCAGCCCAGTTTTTCTGGGGGCGGTGTTAGACATAAGGAATCAGTTAGCTCGGCCCAGTCGAGACAGGATTCTCACCATTGTCTCTGCGGCTCGCAAGCTCTTGCTGGCCAGAAGAGTCTCGGCCAGACAGTGGCTTCAGTTTCTAGGTTATCTAGCCAGTCTAGTCGATGTTTTAGAGGACTGCCGGCTCCTCATGAGACCCTTTCAGAGACATCTCCTCAGGTTCTTCAAGCCGGGAAAAGACTCTCTTTTGGTCTGGATTCCAGTACCAGTAAAGATCAAGTCTCTTCTCGCTTGTTGGACGAGCGAGGTGTTTCTCGCGCGAGGCAGGTCCTTCTCTGCCCCTCTTCCGTCGATATCGGTTTTCGACGGACACCTCTCGGTTGGGGTGGGGAGGACACTGCAACGGCAGCACGGTTGCGGGGGATTGGTCTCATCTTGGGACTCTTCCTCATATCAATGTCCTGGAGTTTATGGCAGTTCTGTTGACCTTGCTCCATTTCAGAAGTCGACTTCTCAGTCGTTCGGTTCTGATTCTCACGGACAATGTTACTGTGGCGGCATATATCAATCGGCAGGGAGGCACTCGTTCGGTTGCCCTGAATGCCCTAGCAGCTCAGCTGTGGAGGTGGTGTCGTCGCATGGCAATCACACCCGTGGCCTCTTTCATCCCCGGTCGGGAAAACCGCTTTGCGGATTTTCTGTCCCGGGGCAGGTTTCTTCCATCGGAATGGATGCTCCATCCGGAAGTATTTTGCCGCATTCGCAGTTGCCTAGGTCCACTGGAAGTGGATCTATTTGCGTCGGTGCTAAATCACCAGCTGCCGAAGTATTGCTCCCGTGTTCGCGATCAGGGAGCATGGGCTCTCGATGCTTTCTCCCTCAGCTGGGAGAACCTTCCGGGATTCGCCTTTCCTCCCTTCCAACTGATTCCGCGTGTCTTGCGGAAAATCAGGGAAGATCGGGCGAGGGTGCTTGTAATAGCTCCCTTTTGGCCCAGGAGGAATTGGTTTCCGGAACTTATGAGCCTTCTAAGGGCTCAACCGTTAGTTCTCCCGTTAAGAGCGGATCTGGTGTTACAGCCCCTATCGGGGATTCTTCACCACAATCCGGAGTCTCTTCATTTGACTGCTTGGCCCCTGTCAGGGAATCTGCAAGACAGTCGGGTCTCTCTGATAGAGCCGCGGACTTTTTAATGTCCAGTCGTAGGGTTTCTACTAGGGAAATTTACAATTCCCGTCTCTCGGTCTTTTTCCTTTGGTGCAAAGAGAGAAATCAAACCCCTTCTAAGGCTCCTATTGGTTCAATTGCGGATTTCTTAATCTCGTTATTTGACAAAGGGAGGTCTATTTCTACTATCCGAGGCTACCGTTCGGCGATCGGGGCCATTCATTCGGGTTTTTCGGATGGTTCGGGGATTTCCAATTCCCCGCTACTAAGTGGTTTGATTCGTTCGTTCTTTCTGAAACGACCTTCGTTTTCTAAGTTAGTGCCGTCTTGGAGTCTGCCTAAGGTCCTGGAGGCCTTGGCGAAACCTCCTTTTGAACCGTTAGGTGAAGCTTCGCTTCATCATCTTACGGTTAAGACGCTCTTTTTGGTAGCTATTGCCTCTGGGCAGAGGCGCAGTACTCTTCATGCTCTCTGTCTTACTCCTGGTCATGTTCGCTGGGAGAGAAAAGGTGTTAGGTTGATTCCTAGGGCTTCTTTCGTTGCCAAGAATCAGACAGCTACCTCCGGTCCTGTTGAGATTTTTCTTTGTCCGCTTTCTGACTTTTCTTCGGTGCGTGAGGACAAAGTTTGGTGTCCTGTTAGGGCTCTCAAATGGTATATTGATAAGACTAAGTCTTATCGTAAGGATGATCAGTTGTTCCTGATCACTAGAGAGCCTTTTTCTCCTGCCTCTCTTGATTCCATTTCTAGATGGATCGTTGAAGCTATTAGGGCCGCTGGCACAGAGGCTCTTTTATCCGACAGTAAGCCTCGTGCTCATGATACTCGTAGTGTCAGCACTTCTTGGGCTCTGTTTCAAGGTGTGGCGCTTGTTGATATTTTGAAGGCTGCTTATTGGCGTTCGCCCAATTCCTTCATTTCTTGCTACCTTAGGGATATTCCCGCAGGTGAAGCTTTGTTTGCGTCAGCCACCTTGAAGGCCGCTGTGTCTTCTTTGTAGTCTTTGGTGTAATCCTATTTCCTTCCGCTCGAAACATGCCTCCCGGTCTTTGAGTTGGCGCTGGTCTGGCATAATAGGTAGGTATATATGATTTATTGCAGTAAATTTGTAAAATCAGCACTGATTTTCTTATTTACTATATAAATCTATATACCTACCTATGACCCTCCCTCCTTCCCCGCTCCTTGCAAGCAACATGTTTCTACTTGGGATTGCTCGCAAAAGAGGAAGATGGCCGTAGCGTGTTGACGCGCGTGAGTGGCGAAGGGGACAATAGGATTACGGGGGGTGCGCACAATATTGTGACTCATGTGTGTTAAATTCTCGAAGGGGTCCCGTAGTCAAGACTACAGGCATAATAGGTAGGTATATAGATTTATATAGTAAATAAGAAAATCAGTGCTGATTTTACAATTTGTGTTCATTTTTTTCCGAGAAAATATATTTTTATTGATTATATAATAGTCTATAATAGTCTATAATTTTTTATTTCGATAAAACACATTTTGGGGGACATTCTTCAACCCGTTCGGCATAGCCATAGCATAGGCATCGCGTTTGAATTGGTGTTGTCTACCTGCGTGTGAATGCCGTGTATAAGAAATATGGGATTTTTTCGGGGCCCACCATTCAAACGTACACACCTACATGTACTTCCATTTTCATCTTCAAATTCCTCTCCGTCACCTTCATCGATGTCACTATCACTGCTATATTCTTCATCATCAATTTCAATATTCATATCGAGGATGATAATCATATCGTCACAACATTCACCAGACATTCTTCCTTCGAAATTTTGGCGTTCTCACTATGATTGAATTACCGTATAAGCTATTGTAAACAAAACATCGAGAGAGCTCTAGATGTCTGCACGTTTACGTCACAAGTATCCCGGATATAATCGCTCGTTTTTCAGGGGATCTAGTTTTGATGCCTGGAAATCCTCATTTTTAAACTGAAAATTCTCCGTCGGCTGATATGGCATGCATGGCTCTGGAACTGACTTGCATTGGTTGATATATGTCTCCTCTTTGGATAAATACCAATTTTAAACAAGTTAAACGTAATTTCTATGCTTCTCGCAGAAGCTTTAATATAACATTTGGGTAATATAAAGACGGTGTGAATTCTGCCGAAAATAAAGAAGTTGGATAAAAGCATGACATTTCTATTATATATATATATATATATATATATATATAGTACAAATTTTAATATTTATTTATTTATTTATAAATGTATTTATAAATTAAATATCATAATTGATAGGATTGAAGTACATTGAATATATCATAAAGAAATGTGAGAAAATTGAATTGATTGAATTTCTTTATGATATATTCAATTTACTTCAATCCTTCAATCTTATGATATTTAATTACGAATTTAAATTGTCCTCTATAGAAATTCGTTGGCATGGATTTGCCCGACTTTAGAGGGAAGACCTGTCTCATTGGTAGGCCATTATATAGCGTACGCATGGAATTGGTATGGATGTACCCCCTACGCTCGATGGAAAGAGAGGGGCTATATGTGAGATTGTTACTTTGCTTCGACGGGAGCCCGGATAGCTCAGTTGGTAGAGCACTGGTCATGTAATCCAGGGTCCCGGGTTCGAATCCCGGTCGGGGCATTGTAATTTTCTCACATTTCTTTATGTATTTATAAATGTATATAATGTGTGTGTGTGTGTGCATATATATACAGGGTTGGAAAAAAGTTTGGAATATTTTTATTCCAAGAATTATTTCTTGTCTTAAACATATCCCTCGTCATTTTAAGTTCTTCTTTGAGGTTCAAATAAAAGATATGTGTCCCTTTTTAACTTTAAAAGCACAACATTAAAAATCAGGCTTATCACACAGTGCAGAGGTCCACTTGGAATTCGGAAACGTATATTTGCTGTTTTTGCAAATGTCTAACGAAAAAGTTAAATAATCAGATACAGTTTAATTGCTATACCGAAGTCCTCAAAATGACTGCAAACTGCACGTAGCTTTTTCAAAATTCCACGTGAAGTACAGAAATGTATAACAAGATGTTCAAACACAAATACAGCAAATCTGACAACATGTGGTTCATTGGTCAGCCATTGTAACATGTTTAACAATATTACGTAATCTTTGGTACAAGATGGAACAGTAGACTTCATTCAACACAGTTAATCCGATTTGGATGAATTATTCATCACAATATAGTAGAAACTAGCATTTAAAATCAGACATACTCATCGCCAAAAAAATATTCCAAACTTTTTTCCAACCCTGTATATATATATTCCTTACACAATTGTTAATAATACTTATTCTAATGTATACATGTATTCAAAGTATTCGCTTGGATCCAGCTGCGGCTTGTCTTGTTCAAAAAAAGTCACCTGCCCCCGACAAAGGAATTAATTAATAAGGTTGAAGATTTGTCAATCTGTCGGTCAATTGAATCTGGTGTCGCCGAAACCACTAACCCGTCTCCGTGGTCTGGTGGTTAAGGCATTGGCGTTCTAAGCCAACGACCCGGGTTCGATTCCCGGCGGAGACATTTTTTCAGCCTTTGCAAAAATTTCAAAAAGGGAGGACAGCTCTAGGGAACTTTGATTTAAGCTACGCAACCATTATTCTCTCATTTCTTTCACATTTGTATTTATTTCCACGAGATTTGCCAAAAGCTGTTGTATGTTATTTCCTTACACAATTATATATATATATATATGTGACCCGCCGCCTAAAAACCTACAATAAGTCGCACGGACCACAACGTAGGAAACAGCCCAAAATAGTAAATTTGCTTGGATCAGGCGATTGTCTGTTTTTGATAGAAATTGGTAGTTTCATTATCATTCTATCATGTCTCAAGTTTGTGAGTCGTAATTCGACTTAGAAATATGTTTTTTGGGCATTTTAAAATGACTCCTTTTTTTCACTTGTCGAGCTAATGAATGTTTGGAGAGCTTTTGTAATACTTTCATTCAATGCCAAATTACTACTTTACCTCTAAAGGTATTAAATTGATTTTTGGAGTAAGTAATGAATAGGTCCTCCTGGAGCAGTGTGCCAAAATTCAGCCTAATCTGATAATCCCTTCATACCAGTTGCTATGGCCATTTGAATACCCAGTTTTACTTGGGCGCACACAGAGAGCGAAGGTTTAGCACTCTTTTGTTCCGAACTTATTAAATGGCCATTTTCTCTGAATAGGAGTTCTTGATTGCTGGTTACATACCGATTCTAAATGTGATATTTAAAGGTGTTATCATCGAGTAAATTAGGCAAGTGATATACCATTGGAAAGCTGAGAATCTCTACTTTCAGAAAATGTATAAAACAAAAAAAAAATAATACTTATTGTAGGTTTTGTGTATATGTATATATATATATATATATATATATATACATGTAAATAGGGAGGCTATGAAGGTTCCCTTGTTTGCCTCTATCTTGTCATAATCGTCAATCGTCAGATGCATTAATTTACGATAAGAATATATTTCAATTAGACATGCTGACACCGCTCAAGCTGTTAAAAGTTTTTGGTTTATTAAAAAATCCAGTACGAACTATAAATTATACACAGTTTGATTTTAATATCCAATCACTCTCGAAGAAAATCGATATACATAAATAATTTAAGGTGGGGGATTGGCTCTGGGACTGGGTTAAATTTTTTCTATGTGATAGGTTATGGATGTTCTGATTAATTGTAAATTGTTCTCCCTTAACGTGAAAGGGATCAGGGACAGGGATAAAAGGGAACGTATCTTGTTGTGGGTGTAAAGATAAAGGGGCGAACATCGTTTTCCTACAAGAAACATTTAGTACTAGGGATTGCGAGGACAAGTGGGCTTCAGTGTGGGAGGGTTCCAGTTATTTTAGTCATGGTTCTAATCACAGCAAAGGAGTTCTCGTTTTAATTGCGCCGAGGGTAGATATTGAGATATTGCAAGTCTTAAAAGACAGTGAGGGCAGATATATTTTTATAGACTGTAAGTTTCAAGGTGTTAGGTTGATTTTTGGCAATGTGTATTTTCCAACAAGAAATTTTGAGAATGATCAATTGCAATCTCTTCGAAAACTACGCAATAATTTGGCTAAGTTAAATAAAGATAAATACCCGGTTATAATAGGTGGCGATTTTAACATGATTAGGGACACTGAATTTGATTATAACGGGAAGTCTTTAAACAGGATTTCGAAAAGATTTAATCGAGAATTTGGAAAATTCATGGAAGATTTGCAGCTTTCGGACATTTGGAGATGTAGGCATCCTTTAAAAAAGCAATTCACTTATATGCAAAAGAATCCCTTTATGCAAAGTAGACTAGATTACTGGATAATATCGGAATGTCTAGAGGAAATGGTTATGAAGTGTGATATAATTCCATCTGTTGCCCCTGATCATCATTCAATATTTTTACGCTTATTTGATAAAACAATTAATAAATCGAATGGAAGAAAGGGGTCATATTGGAAATTCAACAATAGTCTGTGTGAAAATGAAGAAGAAAATTTGTCAATTAAAAAATGAACTACAAATTGAAATAAAAGACAAGAGGTTGTTATGGGATTTTTTGAAAATGAAAATTCGGAGCTTTACACAAAAATTTTCGAAAAAATTGGCTGATCAAAGAAGAACAATAAGAACAGATTTAGAAAAAGAAATACAGTTTTTAGAACAACAATTGACAGAAAGCACTAATGTAAATATTTTAGAAAAATTGGAAAACACCAAAGAGAAATTAAAGGAAGTTTATGGTTATGTAAATGAAGGAATTAGGATTCGATCACGAGCCTCGTGGTACGAAAGTGGAGAAAGGGATTCGCGTTATTTTAATCAGTTGATGCAAAATAACAAAAGAAAAAGTACTATTAAAATTAAAACCTCAGATTGTGCTATCTGTTGCGATGAAAAAAGGATAACTGAAGAAATCCGGAAGTTTTACAGTAGGTTGTACGGTAAAGTAGAGTACGAGTGCTCGGATAACTGTTACGATAGTTTTTTTCAAGGTTTACCGAAATTGACGGAAAAATCTCGAGAATACTGTGAAGGATTTATAACTAATAAAGAATGCCTAGAAATCTTAAAAGAATTGAAACAGAATAAATCACCTGGAAATGATGGTCTTTCTTCAGAATGTTATTGTACCTTTTGGCCGGATATTGGAGATTTAGTTAAAGATGCCTTGAATGAAGCTTATAGATCAGGAGAATTAGCATCTTCACAAAAACAAGCAGTAATTACGTTAATCGCTAAAGATGGGAAAGATCCCTTTTTATTGAAAAATTATAGACCCATTTCCCTTCTTAATGTCGATTATAAAATCTTAACAAAAATCTTGGCTAAGCGAATCAAGAAAGTATTAAATGAAATCATTATGGGAGATCAGGTGGGTTATATGAAGGGGAGGAATATTGGTGAGGCCATTCGCATTATTGATGATATTATTTTTCATACATCCCGTTATAATTTATCCGGTTTTTTGTTGGCTATAGACTTTGAAAAACTTTTGACTCGGTTTCACATCAATTTCTTCAAAAAGTCCTGTCGTCATTTGGTTTTGGTCCATCTTTTCAAAAGTGGGTTAAAGTTTTATACACGAACACTTTAAGTTGTGTATTAAATGAAGGAAGGTCCACTGGTTATTTCAGAGTAGAAAGGGGAGTAAGGCAGGGAGATCCTCTTTCTCCGTACCTTTTTATCTTATGTATTGAAGTAATGGCACACAAATTACGAACAGATAAATTGGTGGAAGGAATTAATTTTGGAGATAAGGAAACTAAACTAGTACTTTATGCCGATGATATGACAATTTTTGCTCGCAATGAAAAATCAATTGACAGGTTAAAAGTACTATTTGCAGACTTCGAAAAACTTTCTGGACTGAAAATAAACAACGACAAAACTAAAATATTAAGGTTAGGTTTATGCCAACGTTTAGATTGTGATTTTTCTTTTGGCGAAATAGTTGACTTTCTTAAGGTTTTAGGGGTTTTCTTTTCCCTTGATGAACACAAGAAAGAAGATTTAAATTACAAAGAAATCTTAAGTAAAATAAAAACACTTTTAAATTTTTGGAAGCAAAGGGATTTAACACTCATGGGAAAGATTCAACAAGTGAAGGTGCATATTTATTCTAAAGTTCTTTATCGGGCGTCACTTACTCCTGTTCCAAAATGGGTTTATGATTCACTGGATGAACTAACTTTTGATTTCATATGGAAAGGAAAGACAGATAAAATCAATAGAAATACAATGTTTTTAGACTATAAGCAAGGGGGATTGAAGATGTTAAACTTTTCTGCACAAGTGAAATTGCAGCGAATTATGTGGATTCAAAAACTTCTAAATAAAGATGAAGACATGAAATGGAAACAATATTTTAACTTTGTCACTAAACACCTGGGTGGAGATTTAATATTTTCATGTGACTATATACCAGGTTTATTAAAAGTGACAGCTCCACAATTTTATACGGATTTATTAGAAGATTGTGTGAATACAAGACATATAAGGAGTATAGACATTGGTGATGTGGTAATTTTCAATAATAAGCTTATTCGATATAAAGGAAGTTGTATATACGATAAGAGGTTGTACGAGAAAGGAATTTACAAATTAAAACATATTCTGGAAAACGATGGTAAACTAAAATGTGATAGACACTTTGTCGATTTAGGTGTAGAAGTGAATGACATTGAAAAGATCAAGCACTTTATGCCTGTTTACCCTTTTGTTGGAAAAATAATATTAGAATGGAAGAAAAAAATAATTCTGGAACTGATTTCACTTTGGGAAAGAAAACAACTAATATAACTGATGTAAAATCAAAACAAATCTATGTACAACTAAAAAAGAAAGATGGATTTAAACCTTTGGTTTTTGAGAGAATTGGAAGGAACTATGGTTTTTCCTGCAAGGAAATAGAAAACATATTTTTAAGACTAAGAGAGTGTACACTTAATAGTCGATTAAGAGAGTTTCAGTTCAAACTTATACATTATATACAAACCACCACCTCTTCCGTTTTGGTCTTGTCTCGACTAACTTATGCTCATTTTGCGAAACAGAAGAAGAAACATATAAACATTTATTCTATACTTGTGAATTTGTACAATCAGTGTGGGAAATGTGCACAAGATTTTTAGATTTTGAAATACATAAGTATAGTTCTATAGGAAATTCTGTTTGGGAAGGAGGAGAGAAATAAAGGAAAACATCAATTAATGAATCACGTTCTAATTCTTGTTAAATATCTGATTTATAGAAATAGAGAACTTAAAAAACCACCTTCATTTAATGAAATAAAGAATAGTATTGTAGGGGATAAAGTAGAAGAAAGGAAATTGGCAGCAATGAGGGGGACTCTTACTATCCATTTTTCTAAATGGGAAAACCTGAATATTAGACAATTGGAACCCAGAGCCAGTCGTCCACCGGTTAAGGGGGGGGGGGGGGGGGATAAGGGGGAGGTTGGGTTGGGTAGGGTAGGGTAGGGTTGTTTGTTTGTTTGTTTGTTGTTGTTTTTTTAAGAAAACTTTCTCTCAGGACAACAGTACAAAGGCTGTATAAATTACAACATTGCAAAACAAAATTGTTGGATTATACAACTGGATATGTTTATCTCATTAAGAATTAAGTTTGTTTGTTTGTTGTTTTCTCTTGAAATATGAAATTTTATTTGTATGATGTATGGAAATTGATCATGCAAGGAAAAAAGGGGGAAAAGCTTGTCAGTAGGAGAATTAAGAGTATATGATTAAGGATATCAATTTATCCGGTTTTTGTTTATGGATTTTTTTCTTCAATATTCAAGTAATGTTAATTTCTTTTGAAGCCTTTTGTTAGACGAAAATTTAATTTTGTTTTAGAATATCACATTTGTAGTATGTGTTATATACCATGATTGTAATTTGTACCATGATTGTAATTTGTTTCAAGAGAGAAAAGAATAAAAACTGATTATAATAAAAAAAAAAATTTGTGCGATATCTAATCGATCCTGATTTTTTTTTTTTTTTTGTATAGGGGTTGTGATAAAACAACAACAACGAGAACAACTGTTTTAACTAAAGGAAACAAACCAATATGGAAGAATAGGCCTAATGACGATTTGAAAGATATATGTTAAAACTTTATAAAGTGTCAAAGAGGACCTGAAAACTAAAAGGAATGATGAGGCAAAGATTCCATCGTGCGTATACGAGAGTTAAAGTAGAACACTCAAGAAAATCACAAATATGGCAATTAATGTATCACTAGAAATTGGGAAGCTTACAGATGGCAATCGTATGAGTTTTATGTCAACTGCGTATATGATGATTATAAAAACAACATAAATAAAAGCTCTTCTCAGCATGTGGAATATCCGAGGATTCGCCAGAAATATAGCGATGTTTTGATGTCGTCATACGAGGGATCGATCCTGCTTAAGCAGACGACGTCCTATAATGAATGAACGTAATTGCAATGCAATTATTTATCAAATTATAAAGAGTTTGGTACATTTAAACATGACCTTATTTCACACCATTCTAAAAGGGAAAGTGAACTGATTCTGATAACTAAAACCGTTTGATTGTAAATACACAGGAGAAGGGTCAATGATCAATGAAATAAACCCCATTTTCAAATTGAAAAGCCCTGCGAATAATAGCTGGATGGTATTCGTTCCCTCTTGAAACGCCGAACATGCCGCGGTGCAAGCAGCTGAAAATACAATGGCGTCTTATTTTGTTTACAAGTGACTGATTCCTTTATTTTTTTAACGCTGCATTTTTCATCAAAATAATACCATACACGAAGTTAAGAGTGAGGCAACAGACTAACATTAAGACTGACGCTAGTCAAGTAAGAGAAATAAGTGAAGAGGAGATGACAAAACAGGCACTGAAAAATGTGTATAATGTTATGGGACATCGTCTGCTTAGACAGGACTCGCCCCTCTTGTGTCGTCACACATCTCAGCAGCGTTCAAGGAGCTTTTCAGCTGCTATATCGGGGGCTGTATTTTACCGTTTTATAATTGATAATAATCATTAATTCAAATGTTTCCAAGCTTTAAATTTGGATAACCTTGTTTAATTTATGCCATCTATGCAATAATAAGTATTAAGCCAATATTTAAAATCATCAGTGTTCTACTTTAAGGAATACTAGATCAGGGCAATTCCATGAAAAATGTTCACTTTAGTAAAAAAATGAAGTTTGCAATTGCACTTAAACTCTCAAATATTCTTGAAAAGTAATGTATAAATGTTCATTTTCCAATAGACAAATCATTAAACTGACAAATTTTCGTATTTTTTTCCACCAGTGAAAATCTAATATGATGTATTGCAATAACACAAAAATGTGGCTATTTTTGAAGAGTTTATTCTTCCTGTCTCTAATGAAGGCCTAAAATCTACTGGAGGTCTCCTTCAACTTTTAAACAGTAGTTCAGTGTACATATCAACAGAAAATCACAATGAATTTTTATATCATTCATCAATTTTCGAGGCATTGATCCTCAAAATTGTGTGATTTCTTTATCATTAGAAGTGTCATGTCCGTTACGTTTTTCACTTAAAGTTTTCATAGCCAAAAGGAAATTTGTATTTGGTTACTGTAAATTCAGTTTCTATGTTAGAACTAAATCCCCTTACATGTGTAGCAACCATTTTTCCTTACCACTGTCAGTTTTCAAGCAAATGGCGTAACGGACATGACACTTTGCGTAACGGACATGACACTTTATATATGACAAGTGGCAGAAACCACATTGTGGGCTCCATTTAATAGATTGATTATTATTTTCAATTGCTTGAAGATAGTGGGATGTTTCTAGATACTAGTGACTCATAAAATATAAGTCTGCTTGTTATATTTAAGACACAACAACAAGCAGATTTTCCAGTTTACCCATGGAAGTCTGTAGATTTCAGATGATCTTGCTAGCCCTGTTATGTAATCCCATTCCAACATCTTGATCATGATTGATGACCAACATGCAGCAGCAGGTATGTCCCTGTTTATTTACATAGTGGATTACTGAAGCCAAGACAATGCAGTTCCACTATTGGCCATCTCCCTAGCACTTTTCCATGATAACTTAGACCTCATTTCATAATGACACTGGTTTTGTGGAACTGCTTTTGTGCATGTCGCAGATACATGTAGTTAACTTTCTTTCTTTAAACCTGATGTGAATCATTCAGGACATTTTCATGATATGTTCAAACTTTTGATCAGGTCTGGTTCATTAAGTTTTCTTTGCCTCAAAGCTTGAGACGTGCTCTACTTTGTTGTATGTTGTTGTGGTACTCTAAGCATTATATTCCATGCATTGTAGTATAGTTGTTAGATCACTAAAACCTGCAAAAAAGAACTTAGATGTGTTACTATTTAACATTTGGTAGTAGTACTGAGCTGTTAGTTTTGTCTTATTTATGCCAAATGTTTTTTTGAAAGAAAGAAGTGAAGATATGGTTCACTTCACAAGGGTGTCATGTCCGTTACGCTAGCATATTAATACTATCTGAGAAATATTAGCCTATAAAGGAGAAAACACCATAGCATCAACTAATAATTTGTTCTGTTTTGGTATGGAGGGTAGTATTAACTAAAATGTATCATAAATTGTAGCTAGCTGGTGCAGAAGCAAGTTTGCTTTATTTTTTATATCTTGTGTAAACATTGAAAAACCAACCCTTCTAAAATTACAGAAATATATGAGATAGTACAGAATACCAGTTATGATGTGTGTCCCTATCTTTCAACCTTACTATATGAACAATAAAATATCTGCCATATCTCGTAATAAAACAAATATGTCCACTCACAAAAAGTGGACAAAACTGTCATGTCCGTTACGCTCAATGCGTCATGTCCGTTACGCTACATTCTGAGCTATAAAAAAAGAATGCAATGTAAAACTAATCTCAAACAGGAATTTATGATTACAGCATGACTTTAAGTTTTAATTAATACCCAAACCAGGTTCATTCTATCCCAAAACTCACAGGAATTTTCATAATAAAAAGTAGGTTAAAAAGCCTTGTCCATTTTGTGTCATGTCCGTTACGCTCACAACGAGTGCATTTTCTCCACAACCGTTCAATAAAATGATGTGAAATTTCATGAGTATATCCCTGATAGTCAAATGTGTCTGATAAACTCAATAAAAATGGTTGGGAGACTGCCAATTCTATTGTGTGATGTTTTGAATTACAAAAAACTGTCTGAATGTCGTGTCCGTTACGCTGGAATTGACCATCATAGAAAAACCTAATGCAAAACCAAATACTAATCTTTTGCTATAATAATTAATATGCGGATAATGTGAAGCCTAAGAAATGGGAGTATAACACTATGGCAGTATAGGAATCAGGAATTGGTCTAACGGTAACGTCTGCGGGTAGCTCGCTGTATTCGCCCACAAACTGACTCTGATCTGACCCAGGTTCGAATCTCTTTTTTCTCACTTTCATTAAGTTTTTATTGATCAATATAATAGGATTGCAGAGTCATCAAAACATGATTAATACAATAGAAACAAAACAACACAAAACAAGAATCAACACATTTTAACCTATAAGTAAAATGGAGCAGCATGAAAAATATCAGCAGAACTAGTGTATTTCTAATACATATTTAGGGAAACAGCCTCTAAAAAGAAGACCTATACATCAAAATCAAACCTCTATTTACGAAAATGAAATGCAATTTTTCCTTTTCTTTTAGCTTATAGGATATTCAGTTTTTTTACAACTCTTCAAATAAATTTTAAATCCTACAGGTTCGCATCTCAGTCACGTCCTTCGGATGGTGACGTTAAAGGTCGGTCTCAGACGTAAATATATAATATTTGAATTGATACACGTCTGTAAATACCCAATTAAACAAACCTCTACGTGTTTCCACTGGAAAACGAGGACTGTGTGTCAACATTACCCAACTATTCACAGTTATTTTTCCATTTTTTTCGAAGAGAATAATCCTGGAAGACTAAAAATAAATCCCGTTCAATTTCCGGGCGTGCCCGTCTGTTGGATATAGTGCGTAAGCAAAAAAAAATAAAAAATAAAAAAATTACACACGAAAAATTTCACTACCGCCCAAACGTGGACTCTGCTCATTTATGCTCGTAAGGTCAACAGCGTAGTTAGAAGCTAAAAATAAAGCCAACAAACTGTAAATCGAAACGAGGACGGTCCTCGGTCTCGTGTGTGTCCTCGGTTCGAAGGTGTGTTTTCATATTAGTGTCCCACGGTTGCCGGTCAACACCAACGCACACACACACACACTCAATTTCAATGAACCAAAACATCGAAAGCTCTGGCAAGATGACTTGACGTACATAATTATCAACGAGAAATATACTGATGATGTGATATAATTTTGCTTTCACATTCCACCTAGCATACCATCAACGGGAAAAGACGGCACATGTAACTGTCGTATATATATGTACTCACGAAGGTGGTAGCGCATGCGGGAATTGCAAAAGAACAGAGTTCAAAACCACTGTTCAAAATAATAGATAATGAAGCTAATCTCCCTTCATGTCCTAATTCGCAAGAGCATTAACAGGTGATGTGTTTCTTACCTTCGCATGTTGGTCCAAACGGGAAACCCCAGGCCCCATTGTTGCAATCGTTGAAAGGGGGTCCCTTCAGATCACCGGTACAGAGATAGTCCACTCCGGATCCACTAGAATAGCAATCTTGTACTGGATCTATACTACCCCCAGAACCTAGAACTGGTGGTATGTCACTGTAACAGCAATCTAAATGAAAAGTTAAAACATATATTATCGGAACACATCGGCTTCATATTCACAAGCATACAATGTCTTTTGTTCTTATTTGATATGATTTTATCTTTCATTTCGCGACTGCAAGCAACAAGAATCCTTTGAAGCGGCTGATCAAGTGTAAAGAAGACCTTGCCAAATTGTAAACTGTATTTTAATCCTGTACATCTTTTTACCTATTATACAAGTCATATTTATACCAATTTTTTTTTATCTGGCTTTGAACTTTTTACCCACCCTCTTTTTTTAGACAGATATATGGATCTGCATCTTGATCCTAATTCACTGTATTTTAAGCTCCCTGTGCCTGTGGCACTTATCACTTTTTAATTTTGAATTCAGCAATATTTAGTTATAACTTATTCAATTTGTTTCTGTATGTATGTGTGATTGTGTTGTGTGATTGAATTATGCCTGACATAAATAATTACATTCAGTATGCTACAAATGTTGATGTGCAAGAAATTTCACAATATTAATTTTTATCTCCATTACCCTTAGAAGATGAACAATTTGGGCCTACTCGGTCTTTTTAATACTCACAATTATGATTTCTCCTGACAATGTGCATAAAAGATTCTCTACTGTCCATATGAATTGTAGAAGTTTACACAGGAATTTTTATAACATGGTATCTACTCTTGATATGCTTGATGTTCAATTTTCTACCATAGCCATTACTGAAACATGGATTAGGGTAAATGATCCATTCTTCAATATCGATAGTTTTTTAGTTAATGGTAGAGAGACACTAAGAGGAGATGGTGTTGGCTTATATATTAAAAATGATTTACAATTCATATCAAGAACTGACTTAGATACAAATAATTCTGCCGTTGAATCTTTATTTGTTGAGATACAAAATTGTAATCGTAATATTGTCGGTGTTGTTTATCGTCCACCAAATCAGTCAGTCCAGTCTTTTATTGAAATTATACATAACCTTTTACATACTATAAATGCTGAAAACAAATATATTTAATGGGAGATTTCAATCTTGATTTATTAAAGGTTCAGTCTTGCCAACATGTAAATAACTTTTTAGATGTATGTATGATGAACTCCTTGTATCCTTTGATTCATAATCCAACACGTGTTACGCCTCATTCTGCAACTTTATTAGACAATATTTTTACAAATGTACTTGATCAAGAGTTTTCTGGTGTCCTTTTAGCAGATATAAGTGATCATTTTCCTGTATTTTCTATAACTAATCTTCTGCTTAAAGGTTCCAGTGAATCGAGTACTGTGTTTAAACGTGCAATTAATCCGGAAAATTGTACAAGATTTGTTCATGAAATTAGTAATACTTGTTTGGATATTTTGGATGATGATCCAAATATAGCATACAATAACTTTATTGATAAGGTTCAAACTAATAGTTGTTTTCCGATCAAACGTATTGTATATAAAAATAAATTTAAACATAAGCCTTGGTTTACTTCATCTAAAAAATACGTAAATTGTGCAATAAGAACTGTTTACTTTATTACCCACGCCGATGAAATCGGCAAGGTTTATGTAAAGTGCTCCGTATGTTTGTTACCCACGCCGATGAAATCGGCAGGGTTGTGTAAAGGGCTCCGTATGTTTGTTTATTTGTTTGTTTGTTTGTTTGTGTACAAGATAACGAGAGAACGGGTGAACGGATTTGCACCAAATTTTCAGGGAATGTTTGGAAAGTGACAGGAAAGAATAGATTAGATTTTGGTGATGGTTGGTTGACTCCTGCAAATTCTGTGTGACCTTGAAGTTTTGACACTGTAGCAAAGTATAGGAACTTCAGTTCGGATAGTGACAGGAAAGAAACTAGAAAGTTTGATTAGTTAGTTTATAACTCATTTTTGTCTGTTTGAGTGGATTTCGTAGTTGTAAAATATATACAAAAACTGTATGTATTTTTTTTTATATTCGTGTGGATTTGCAAAATTTGTCTGGTGGCTGAGGTTCGCCGAATGTACGCCAGTATACACTTTGACTTTGTTGATGGGTGGTGACTGAGCTGAGTGAGTTAGCTCTGTGCCTCGCATGCATGTCATTTTGAAGTCGAGATCCAACTTATTTTGTCGTCATTTTTATTTTATCCAAGCCCGATGAAAAAAACAACCCCAATTGCAATGTAAAGATAGAACATGAATACATTTACTAACACTGACATGACTGAACACTGAATACAAATTGCTAACATTTTTTTTCCTCACCACGCCACGCTCTCTGACATGTCTAATCAATTACTTTTAGGGGAGGGATGTTTCAATAATAAAATATCTTTTTCAGAAGAATTTTTTCAAGGGTGGGGACACACAAAGTTATGACCTGGATATGGCAAAATTTATTGGGGGGGGGGGGGGGGGGTGTGCCTCTTATAATATTAAATATACTTGGAATATAATTAATGGTATGTTGGGTGTAGGTTCCAGGAAGAATTCTTTGCCAACTTCTATTAAGTGCAATGATATTTAAGTTACGGGAAAAGATACAATACGTTGTGCTTTTAACCAGTATTTTATTGATATTGGATCCAAGTTTTCTGCATCATGTAAAATATCTGGTGACTACCTGAGTAACATACAAATAAATAATTTTAGTGCTTTCTTTAAACCATGTACACCTAAGGACATAATTGATATTGTATGTAATCTTTAAACTGACAAAAGTCCTGGATATGATGATATTGATACTATGTCTATTAAAAGAGTCATTCATGTATTATGTTTTCCATTATGTGCAATATTCAATTTATCAATAACCAAGGGAATTTCCCGGACAGTCTAAAAGTTGCAAAGGTGATTCCCATTTATAAAAATGAAGCAAAAGAAGATATGTCAAACTATCGTCCAATATCTGTGCTTTCTACATTTTCTAAGATTCTTGAAAAATGCATTTTTACTCGTTTAATGTGTTTTTTTACAAAAGTGCCATATAATTAGTGATAATCAGTTTGGTTTTAGGCCACAATATTCTACATCTTTTGCTCTCATTGAATTTCTACATAAGGTTTTAAGTGCCTTGAATAAAAAAGAATTTACTATAGGATTATTTCTGGACTTGTCTAAGGCCTTTGATTCACTTAATCATACTATCTTATTAGATAAATTGTATCGCTATGGTATAAGAGGTGTTTTACATAAATGGTTCCAAAGTTATTTAAGCAAACGAAAACAATTTGTATATATAGATGGTTTTAAGTCTGAACTTAAGACAATTACATGTGGTGTACCTCAAGGTTCGATTTTGGGTCCTTTGCTGTTTATATTATATGTCAATGATATTTGTAATGTTTCTCATAAATTAAAAATGATATTATATGCTGATGATACTAGTGTGTTTATGTCCGATACAGACATTAATATGCTTAAACAACAATTCATAACTGAATTTGATAAAGTTGTATTATGGTTAGAAATTAATAAACTTGTTTTGAATTTAAAGAAAACTAACTTTATGATATTTTCTGATAAGAATGTAAATGGTGATGCAGTTTGTTTAACTATTAAAGACACACCTATAGAGCATGTAACACATGTTAAATTCCTTGGTGTAACAATAGATGAAAAATTAACATGGAACCAACACACTGGCTTTGTAATAAATTAGCAAAAAATATCGGTGTACTATATAAACTACGTTCATATCCTAAAGAAATACTATTGCTACTTTTTAATTCATTCATTTTACCCTATCTGACTTATTGTCTACCTGTGTGGGGAAACTGTAGTGAACAAAACATGACTAGACTATTTAGATTACAGAAGAAAGCTGTTAGAATAATTTCTCACAGTGGTTATTATGCACACACAAAACCAATATTTTCTCGTTTTAAGGTTTTAAATATTTATGACCTGTTTTTATATCAATGTGCAATATAAATGTACTCATGTTTTTATCATCTGCTTCCTGCATCAATTCCAAATTATTATAATCTTAATGAACAAATTCATCATTATGAAACTAGAAACTTACATAATTATCATTTACCTAAGGCACGATTAACATCTTTTCAGAAATCTATATTTTATACTGGACCTAAGATATGGAATGACTTGCCCAACCATATTAGACTAAGCCCGTCTTTGAATATATTTCAAAAGCGTCTTAAACATCATTGACTTGATGGCGAGCGTGCGTTTGTTTAGCATTATGTCCGAGGACATTTTCGGACAGAGAACAAAAAAAAAATCATGACAACAATGGTCCTCGGAAGCCGGACAATAGTCCTCGAACGTCGAACAATGAATTTATGCCTTATTCCGTCGACTGTCCGAGGACGAGTAACAATAGAGGAACAATAGTTGTCCTCAGAAGTAAATCCATGTAAACCTCTGTGTGTGTGTGTGTGAGGGTGTGTGTGTGTGTGTTCTATGTTGTTGTTTTTTGTGTGTGTGCGTTGGTTCTTGTTTTTTCTCTCTGAATAACCGGGGTTTTTTTTCCATTGGACTTGGCTTCATATAAGGCACTGTCTTCCTGCTAAGTTCCTAATACTTCCTTACTGCTTATGTTCACTATATTTATTTTGTATTCTCATGAATAATTGTATTGTTTCTCCTCATTTGGTTGTATTTTATTGTTTTATATACGCTGTATAATTGTATTTTGTGTTGTTTTTTATGGAGTATTGAATAAAATGAATTGAATTGAATACATAAATAAAGTGTGTGATTATTTCATTTTGTTTTTGTTTTTTTCATTTTTGATTTATTTGATCTAGATTAAAGCCGTTGGCATCGTGAATAAATACAATAAATGGAAACAATAAAACCATAATACTCTCCTTTATTTTGCACTGTAATTCGAATCATAGGTAAATACCACTGCATCTCTATTAACAGTCATACCCAATACCAACTGCAAAAAAGTCCTACAAATGTGATGATTAAAATCAAATGGGCGAAATGCAATAAATGTGAAAAGTTTGATATAAAATCTTACCCGATTATGAAGATTGTCCTAAAGTTCTAGTACTATGGCTACGTGATGACAGCGACGAGAAACATAAAAAGCCACAGATTATTTTGCATGATATTGGGCTCAAATTTTGTCAAATTTTAGTTCTGGGGCCTGTCTTTTATAAAGACCTCCAATCAATCGCAAATTTACGGTATCATATTTCTTTAATATGTGTAGAGTTGCGATTCATATTAATTTTTCGAAATTAAATTGCAATCAATCGCACCTGGGGGATCCACAAATTACAAGCACTGCTTTTTAGTGGATCCCCCACATTTCCTTAGAAATTAAGAATTTCTATTTATCATTATAATAATTTATTCATGTGTACAGTGTACTTCTACACTTATGAAGGAAAAATGAATTTGTACATATATATATTTTCATATTTTCTTTAACAATATCTGTAATGCCATTGTCTTTTCTTTCTGTTGGAAATGAAATAAATACGAATTTGAATTTGAATTTGAATCAATCGCAACTCTTTATAACACGAGGTTTTCGACTTCATAATGACAGGGAAATGGAGTACTGTTTATTTTACATTTTAGGTCTTTCTTTCAATCATCTTTTGTTTTAAGGAACACGAATGATACTCCGTATGTCTACTTTCAGAGACAGTGCACTTTTCCGATGTCAAAATTTTGTATCTCGATATGATAGCTCAGAAATATGCGTTAATTACAACTAACCGTAACTTTCCAGACAACTTTTGTTATTACCTAGCTGATGTATATTATTGATTAATATATTATTGATTAATAAATTAGATCATCTTTAAGGTAGTATTAGTTCCACAAAAGAAATAAAAAATAATACATCAATGTATTACATCATACCTGTTCCAGTGCACGTTGATCCATTGTCTGTTTAAAAAGAACAACACACAAAAAGGAAAAGTAAATCAAACAGTTTATAGATAATAAATATGTAAGCAACATTATTTCATTACCAATTTTAACGACAGATTTTAAAACAAAAAATACAAGATTATGAGTATAACGCTAAGTACATGTTAACACAGAAGACTTATTTTCAGCGGAAAGGAAAACAGTGGTTTAAATGACTATGTCAGATCCGTTTTATTTATCAGGAAAGAAAATGTACACACCTTGTATTTTGTTCAAAACATAAAGACTGATGACTTCCCTAGTTTCATCAACATTCTATATACAAAGGTTAATGGTTTCAAACTAACAGCCTCTTATAAATTTAGATGCAAAAAGTATTCATGCAATTTACGTATCATAGTTTCTGATAAAAAAAATAATAAAAATAATAATGGTTTTGTTACTCACCATTTGTGCAATCAGCCTTTACATCTGAAAGAAAAGGACAACAAAAAGCAAAAATATATAACTAGTCCCTGATTCGGACATTTTTGTGCTCACATACGATGGTGGGAACATGAAATTTTATTTCATGACCAAACAATGAGAGGACAATTACAAAATTTCATTTTTTCTGGTTCATGAAACTCTTTAATTTGTACGAAAATGATCAAACTTTTTAATGTAGCAAAACGAAAACAAAAACACAATCAATATTATTTGCAGTCAACACAACTTTTACTAGTTATATCGGTTGTACGCAATTTTGTATATAATCATGATAGTCTAGCAATAAACCTAACGAAATATAATGAAGGGTAATTATACGATATAGTATTACGCAAATGAAATAAGGTTGAATATACCTTAAGGCCTAACCTACTTCTGCCACAAATTCGAATGACATTGCACGGACGTTATATTGTTATAAACGATAATTATACTAGTTCAGGAAAAGTATAAAGCATGAAATAGTACTTACTATTTATTAATCCAAGGCTGACGAAGACTAATCCACATATAAAGTAAAATTTCAACATAGTCTTAAGGGTCTGCATTTATTCAATAGCTAAACAATATTTCCACTGAACACTGAAAGCACACAAATTCACAAGGTTAGCTGAAGCTTGTAAGCGCTGCTTTAGAAACAAAATGGCGGCATCAAAATCGACCACCAGCTCCTTTTTCTTGAGTAAGACTGGACTTAAGAAAACAAAAATAATAACTACTTATGATGACAAGATAGACAGATAAAGCGAACATAATTCGGGCAAACTTTTCATGGACCTCTTACGCATTCTAAGGTTACAAAGACTTCATTCATTTCGTTGATGATTAACCACGGTCAATAATAATTTTACACGAAGGCTTGATTCATTTTTCGCGACGCCTATCCCTTCCTACTTAATAATTAATGTGTAATTATTCGTGTTTATGTTGACTAAACATCCGTGATTGGTTGCGATCAGATTTTGTGATAAGACTAAGTATGATTGTACCAATTTATGTCGGGAAATGGAAAACAAAAATTGTCACGCCAGATGAGGTCAAACTACGTTTGTTTTAAAGTGGCTTTTACATATGCTCAGTGCTTTGGGGTTTCTTCTGCACAAATACCGTAGACGAATTTCCCTCTTTTAAAAAACATTTAATGCAGCCAATCAGTTGCTATATTTTAAATTTTAATCGATCTGCATATATATAAAGGCAAACAGTTATTCATTTATGTATTTATTTTATTTTATTTATTTATTTATCTATTAATTCATATAAGACACATTTTAGTGAACGAAGAAGCTTGACTGGGGAGGAATTTTTAATTTGTAAACAAATCTTTAGGCATTTTACTCCCAGTGTTAAAGATCGTATGCTCGATCTGTAATGAAAAACACAAGTCAGAAAAAATTGGAACCAGCGGGATTCGAACCTGTCATCTACTGCTTGCCGGGCAGCGACTTAACCACCAGGCTATTCTGGTTCACGGCCAAGTCACGATGAACTAGAATCAAATACCCAAGATCCTCTTCTTTCTGACTCATTAATATTCATTTTTAACGGTCCGCCGTAGACAATGGTTAGTGAACGAAGAAGCTTGACTGGGGAGGAATTTTTAATTTGTAAACAAATCTTTAGGCATTTTACTCCCAGTGTTAAAGATCGTATGCTCGATCTGTAATGAAAAACACAAGTCAGAAAAAATTGGAACCAGCGGGATTCGAACCTGTCATCTACTGCTTGCCGGGCAGCGACTTAACCACCAGGCTATTCTGGTTCACGGCCAAGTCACGATGAACTAGAATCAAATACCCAAGATCCTCTTCTTTCTGACTCATTAATATTCATTTTTAACGGTCCGCCGTAGACAATGGTTAGTGAACGAAGAAGCTTGACTGGGGAGGAATTTTTAATTTGTAAACAAATCTTTAGGCATTTTACTCCCAGTGTTAAAGATCGTATGCTCAGGTGTTGTATTGAATGTACGTATGCATGTACTTTGCACGAGTATGTTGAAAGTTAATAGATAATTTATTTTTTTTTTTGACAAAGGTACAATAAAGGTTTAAATTAAGTATTATTTTTTTTTTTTTTTTTTTTTTTTTTTTGAATTATTGATCGTACATCGTACAGACGGCCAAAATTATTGTACAAATACGATAATTATCGTACACCTGGCAACGCTGGTACAATGCCTATATGCATGTGGAGTACTAAAGCTATTCCAAATCGAGTCTAGCTAGCTAAGATAAAGGTTGTTGACTGACCCCCAACTGCCATTGAAAGGAGGACACCATGCTCAAGAAATGGACTTTCAAAATGGAACATAAAGAATTAATTATCTTTCGGATCTCTCCCACCGTCGAAAACTATAACTCGAAACTCGAAAATGATAACTCGAAACTCGAAAACTATAACTCGAAACTCGAAAAAAAAAGGGTGTGTACAAAACAAAGACGTAAAGCCCATTTTACTCTTTCACGGATTGCATCACGGATCATCCGTGGTGTTCCGGGGTGCAACGCAGCGATATTCTAAGCAGTGCCGGCGAATACGTTCTGAACTGGGTATCTATACGGAGAGCTATGGTGTCTACACGGATCTAAGCTATTACGAACACGTACATTGCCGGAAAAGCCTCCGGAGTGTACACGGGGTACAAGGAAGAGCACGGATGCTCAAGTACTGGACCCTTACACGGTCCCTTCACGGAGGTGTACGTTCTCTACTGGAATACCCCCAGAATTACCTGATGATAATGAACTTTGATCATGATCCTGTGATCACGCTTTCATAAAACAATATTTGGTTATTTACTTTCTTGTGCGATGGTATGTCTTCAGAGTCAAGAATGAACTATATGAACTATAATAAACGAAAATGATAACTCGAAACTCGAAAACTATAACTCGAAACTCGAAAAACATAACTCAAAACTCGAAAATTATAACTCGAAACTCGAAAACTATAACTCGAAACTCGAAATCTATAACTCGAAACTCGAAAAACATAACTCGAAACTCGAAAATTATAACTCGAAACTCGAAAATGATAACTCGAAACTCGAAAACTATAACTCGAAACTCGAAAAACATAACTCGAAACTCGAAAATGTTAACTCGAAACTCGAAATCTATAAATCGGAACTCGAAAATGATAACTCGAAACTCGAAAATGATAACTCGAAACTCGAAAACTATAACTCGAAACTCGAAAATGATAACTCGAAACTCGAAACTCGAAAATGATAACTTGAAACTCGAAAACTATAACTAGAAACTCGAAAATGATAACTCGAAACTCGAAAACTATAACTCGAAACTCGAAAAACATAACTCGAAACTCGAAAACCATAACTCGAAACTCGAAAATGATAACTCGAAACTCGAAACTATAACTCGAAACTCGAAAATGATAAGTCAAAACTCGAAACTATAACTAGAAACTCGAAAATGATAACTCGAAACTCGAAACTAGAAAAAAGGTAACACACGTTACCTGATCATGCCGTTGCCCCGCGGGGCGCAAACTCCGGATAACCTAGTCGCCGCACAACTAGACCGGGTGCCAGGGGGGGGTCAACCTAGCTGGAAAGGAAACCAATTTTCATGTGTATGGGTATATAGAGTACATATTCCCATATAATGAAACGGTTGTCTGGCATGTTCCCTGGGGTGGGTGTGGCCTGGGGGAGTGGTCAAAGTGGTCAAAAAAATGAGCTAGATTAGCTGGAAAGGAAACCCTATGAGACCCATATGAAAAGATGCGCCATTGTCCCAAGATACATGAATGGATACTGCCAGACATTTTAATTGGTGGGCGGTGCCCGCCAGACGCCCCCAAAGGGGGTCCAAAAATGAGCTAGATTAACTGGAAAGGAAACCCTAAGGAACCAATGGGATATTGTTCGGCAGAGTCCAAATATACACAAATGATCACTGCCAGACGTTTTAAGTGGTGGGGAGTGCCTGCCAGACGCCCCTAAAGTACCCCACCCCAAAATAATGAGCTAGATTAGCTGCAAAGGAAACCCTATGATACCCATATGAAAAGATGCGCTATAGTCCCAAGATACATGAATGGATACTGCCAGACATTTTAAGTGGTGGGCGGTGCCCGCCAGACGCCCCCAAAGGGGGTCAAAAAATGAGCTAGATTAGCTGGAAAGGAAACCCTAAGGAACCAATGGGATATTGTTCGGCAGAGTCCAAATATACACAAATGATCACTGCCAGACGTTTTAAGTGGTGGGGAGTGCCTGCCAGACGCCCCTAAAGTACCCCACCCCAAAATAATGAGCTAGATTAGCTGCAAAGGAAACCCTATGAAACCCATATGAAAAGATGCGCTATAGTCCCAAGATACATGAATGGATACTGCCAGACATTTTAAGTGGTGGGCGGTGCCCGCCAGACGCCCCCAAAGGGGGTCCAAAAATGAGCTAGATTAGCTGGAAAGGAAACCCTAAGGAACCAATGAAATATTGTTCGGCAGAGTCCAAATATACACAAATGATCACTGCCAGACGTTTTAAGTGGTGGGGAGTGCCTGCCAGATGCCCCTAAAGTACCACACCCCAAAATAATGAACTAGATTAGCTGGAAAGGAAACCCTATGAAACCCATATATAAAGCTATAGTCCCAAGATAAATGGATACTGCCAGACATTTTAAGTGGTTGGCGGTGCCCGCCAGACGCCCCCAAAGGGGGTCCAAAAATAAGCTAAATTAGCTCGAAAGGAAACCCTATGAAACCCGTATGAAAAGATTTACCATAGTCCCCATGTAAACGGATATACATGTAATATTAATTTCACACATATTACAATGATTTTAAAAAAAAATCCTCACGAATATCTTTGAAAAAACAACAACTTACATTTATATATACTGTACAGCAGTTGTTGTAATTGATATATTAAAAAACAGTCTCCCTTTAGGAATGACAAGTAAAAATCGCAGGAACTCTAAATTTAATACTTCGCATGCCGTGGCCGCGGCTTTTATGTATAGTGGAGAAAAACGACTGTGATCAAGCATTCATGTTTGTTTTACTACAAACTCACGACATGATACATCAAACTTACATAATATTTTAAACATTACATAGTAAGTACCAAGCGAACGCTATCTTGAAAATGTCTCAACCATATTTCACGTATCACACAACTAAAGCCCCCTTCACAATTGTTGCACGACCACATGCGACCACTTGACTAAAATCGGTCGTACGACTGGGCAATTCGATGCGACCGTTGCGCGACTGATCGCAGGACCGTATACAAATGCATGTTGGAAGCTCAGATGCGACCACCACAATGGTCCCACCCCCTGGGGAGCACGCTTTGCGTGCTCATCACAAATTTCGCACTCTGCGCGTGCCCCACAACAGCCCCCCTAAAATGAAATCCTGGCTACGCGGTTGAACCCTTCACGTCTGCCCCCTCCCCCTATTGAAAAATCCTGGCTACGCCCCTGTGCCCCACCCCACCGAATCAGTCCGACCACGTTGAGCCATTCGGCCCACCTTGCCTCGGTACAAGCACACATTACTGATTATTTTCGTAAAAGTAATTCATAAATGACATAGCCTGGTGGGGGGGGGGGGGGGGTTGCTGTAGTTGGTGTTGCCATCAGGTGCTGCTCTATCATGTCCATAATCATGGGAAAGAGCAAGATAGCTCAGTAGTCGAGCAGTGGCTTTGTAATAGGGCCCGGGTTCGAAACCAGGATACACTCGTGTCCTTTGGTAAGGCATTAACCCCAAGTCCCTCGGAGAGGACTTAAAGTCGTTGGTCCTATAATTGTTTACATACAAGCAGTATGCTTTATAGTATACCATTGCCACTGATGGAATAATGTCAGGTTGATGGTGAAGTTTAAAGAAAAGTTACATTATACATTATATTATATTGTTTTATAATTTATATATTTCAATGTCTAATTTCCGAGGAAAGGTTTTTGCTGGAAATGAGAATAAATTGGATTGAATTGAATTTAGTTCAAAGCAAATCCATGATACACAGCCCTTATTAAAGGGGGCCCTGGCGATCAGGGTCCGCTTGAACAAAACAAAAAGGGGTCCAATTATTGTCTTATTTCTCTTCCTTTTCTTCTCCCCCGTCTTTTTCTCTTTTCTCCTCTTTCTCACCCCATCTAATTTGCGGGGCACGTGCCCCATATCCTCTCGTAGTTAGTACTAGTTACGCCCCTGTTTTTGTTTTGTTTTTCAATATTTTGCCCCAGTATAATTTATGTTAAAGCATATGAAGTCGCATTTTCAAATGTTCTATATATTTGAAAGAAATATCAACTTTCGATGGCCTTCCTAAATTCCTTGATTATTTCTCACTTGTTCCTTCAGTGCTGTGCCCCCATTTGAGAAAGAATTGAGAAAAGGGACTTTTATCAATGTTCAGTATTTGGAACTTGGCCTAGATTGCAGTGGTTATTTGCGACTTTTCCTCAGTACATTGAATAAGAAATGACGTTTTGCAGATTAAGTGCCCCCCCCCCCCCCACAAAAAATCGCTTTGCTCCCTAGCTTGTACAATTCCGTGGATGACTTGGAGGGGGATATAATGCCTACGAAGGGCTGCAGCCCCTTGAGGATTTTGAGAAGGGCAATATTGGCTCGACTACCACCTCCTCACGGGCAGCGAGGTGCTCCAATATCCTCATATTTAGATAGTTTAATACTGGAATACATGTAATTTTGTCGAAATGTCGAAATTTTTCGCATTTGCATTTACGCCTATGGGGAGGTCGAAAACGCGTTTTGCCCGGCACCTTTTTGTTTGGGGCGACATCGCCCCCCCCCCCCCCCCACTTCCGGCGCCTGTGAACGCAGAAGATGCTAGAATAAGAAAGATAGCACAGAGAAGATGATAAAAGGAAGAAAGGAAGATTAAGAGATAGAGGAAAGAGCAAACGCGAAGATAAAAAGAAAATAATGGAGAAATACACGGGGTAGGGTATAAAAGATGAAAGAGATGATAAAATAGGAAAAAATAAAGGAAAACATAAGGAGAGAAAAAATACAAAATGATGGAAGGATAAAACAAAGAATAACATTTATAAGGGAAAGACAGCAATAGAAGATAAGAAAGGGAGCAAAGAACAATATATGGAAAAACAGAAAGAGAAAATCTAAGAACGATCAAAATGCAGAAAGAAAAGAACAAAGAAAGATCAAAACAAAATAGGGCATGAGAGAAGACAACAAGAGAAGATGAAGAAATATCAAAACAAAGAATAACATGAGAAAGGACAGAAAGAGAGGATGAAAGAAAGCCCAAAACAAAGAATAACATAAGCAAAGAAGGAAAGGAAGAAGAAAATAAAGAGAGTCGAAAGGAAGGTTAGAAGTAAAGAAGAAGGGGAAAAAATAAAGGAAAGATAAAGATAAAATGATACTGAAACAAATAATAACATGAGAAAAGAAAGGGAAAACAAATGCAGAAAGATAAAGCAAAATTAAGTTTAGGACAGAAGAAAAGATAAAAGGATGAAAATATGAACGAACATAAGGAAGAGATGTCCTGGGGGTAGTTGACCTAAGGGGGTAGTTGTCCAGGGAGGGAGGGGCAGTTTCCTCCCTTCCGCGCATAGCGCGAAAGCTCTTAGGTTTTACAGCAAATCTGAGAGAAAAACGGCTCGTAGAACTTTTTTAAGGCGGAAAGTTAGTTCGGCGCCCTGGCTGCTTTTTAGTTATTTTAGACGCAAAACTGCACCGTATGTAACAGGGGTGGGTGAAGGGAAGGGGAATTTCCCCCTTTCCGCGCGAAACGCGAAAGCTTTGACGTTTTAGCAAATTTGAGAGAAAGATAACGGCTTGTAGCAAATAATTTTTTTAGGTGGAAAATTATAGTTTGACGCCCGGTCCGCTTTTCAATTATTTGGACGCAACATTTAACATTCGAGGGAGCGAATTCAGCGGCGTATCTAGGGATTATGGCGCCCGGAGCAAACAATGAAGTTACCCCCCCCCCCCCCCCCCGAGTGTCCAAACTTATCTACGTTATTGTACAAGCCAGGGAGAAAAGCGACCGAGCGGCAAATGTTTAAATTTAACACTAAAAAACGCAATTTCTTGTGCATTTTACCCAGGAAATTTTGCATTGGACCACCGTAGCTGAGCGGTAGAGTAGCTCGAATTAATTTTATACATTGATAAACGGTTTTCTATTCCCTCACTTCTGCAATCGGGATCAGAACTAACAAAAACCCTATAGGCTTGAGAAAGATTCGAGAAATTCAGCAAGGCGACCTGAAGTTGAGATTTCTTTCAAAAGTTGAACCTTTGCAAATGCTGTTTTATACACTTTATCCCATAATGGGATTGAAGTTATTTAAGAACTATATACTACGGGAGCGAAATTACGAGATCCTGAAAGAAAATAATTATGCGAGGGAGCAAAGCGACCAGCTTTGGAATATTTTCGCATTTCAAACCTTCAAAAACTAGATTTCTAGTGCATTCACCTTGCGGATTTGGGGCGGTGATCCGTAAAGATTAGGATTTTTTATTCATTTCCCCTATTTTTCTATCTCTCCTTTGCGTTTTTTGCGCCCACTCCAAGTGCTGCAAGGGGCACATCCCCCTCTGCCCCCTAGATACACCATTGAGCGAAGAGACCCTCCTACATCAGGCAATTTTTCAAAAATCTGTCGAGAAAAAGTTGCATTTTGAATTTGAATTTGAATTTTGAATTTATTCTCATATTTCACAAAATAAATAACAAAAATATAAACACAATATAAGACAATACAGTCATTTGATTATAACAATACAGTACAGTGTGGCAAAGTAATTCAGTATAGCAAAAAATGCCAGTAGATTGTAACAATTACAATAAATGAGTTCGAAATATGAAGGAATCTGCATATAAAGCAGAGCTTGTAAAGTCTGCAGGTTCCTTTAAAATATTATGAAATTAGCAATCAAGGAGACGGAACACAAAAAATCAGACTACATTGGAAGAGCCAAAGGTAAATGAAAAGAAATTGTGGGGTAAAGAAGGAAAGAAAAGTGGAGAAGCTATAAGAATAAGAGAGAGTGAGAGGGGGGAGGGGTAAGAAAAGAAAGAGAAAATTCAAGACTAACGCAGTAACGTACTAAAAAAAAAATGATAAAAGGGTAGAAACAAGGCAAATAAATAATTCATATTTAAGTGCATCCCAAAATGGTTTTTAATGAAAAGAATAAATGCCCGGATCTACACCAATGGACAAAACCCCTTAACCATTAATTGAAAATAACAATGCGAGCGAACGAATTTTCTTCGATATTTTCGCATTGAAATTATTGCATTTATTTCCTTACTTCTAATCGTTAAGATCAAACATCAAGAGTTTGGATAATTATTAGTTTTAAGTTAATGTATCATAATCCAAAATATCGGGGGGGGGGGGGGGGAGAGAGGGTAATAATACTACAGGCCACCCCCCCCCCCCCCACACCTCAATATTTTTTTTCCTTCTACTATTATCTCACTGTGCGCTCACTTCAGGTTGGTCATTATTTTTTTTTTTTTTTTTTTTTTTTTGGGGGGGGGGGGGGGTACTTTAGGGGCGTCTGGCAGGCACTCCCCACCACTTAAAACGTCTGGCAGTGATCATTTGTGTATATTTGGACTCTGCCGAACAATATCCCATTGGTTCCTTAGGGTTTCCTTTCCAGCTAATCTAGCTCATTTTTGGACCCCGCTTTGGGGGCGTCTGGCGGGCACCGCCCACCACTTAAAATGTCTGGCAGTATCCATTCATGTATCTTGGGACAATGGCGCATCTTTTCATATGGGTCCCATAGGGTTTCCTTTCCAGCTAATCTAGCTCATTTTTTTGACCACTTTGACCACTCCCCCAGGCCACACCCACCACAGGGAACATGCCAGACGACCTTTCTATTATATGGGAATATGTACTCTATATACCCATACACATGAAAATTGGTTTCCTTTCCAGCTAGGTTGACCCCCCCCCCCCCCCTGGCACCTGCTTTAAACATGCATGCTCCGCCTGAGCTCGAGCTCTCGTGCGAGATTCGGTCGGCTTCGTGCAGTCCGAAATTTAATCCCAGTAGTCCAATGGACGCGTTCGACGCACAAACTTTGTGTACGAGTGAATGGGGCTTACGCAATTCTTTCTTTCCCCACGGCCGCCTGGTGGCGTATCCCTTTAAGGTATGCAAAGAGATTCGATCATACCAGTATGCCCTCCGAAGGAGGGCTAGAGTCTCAACTAAAATGTGACCTTTGACATGCCATAGGCTTAGCACTGGATGCATTGTGGGAGCTATGTCCGATTTGAACAGTGATTTAGGAGGGTCAATTTCAATAAATGTTTATTCATGAAGAATGACGTCAAAAACTTGATAAAAATACTGTTCGATGATTGGTTAGTGGCTCATATTAACATAATGTTTTATGTATAAGATCATACATAAAACATTTTTTTCATTCCCACAATTCCCTAAGATATGGACACGAAATAGGGAAAATGGCGGCCGTACCGGTAGTGCTACTTTTGTGCCATTTCAACACAAATCTCAACAAATCTCACGAAAGCAGAAGATTCTCCGGGGGACATTCTTATCAAAATAATGCCATATGATGCCATGAAATGTAAGTAAATCTGTATTTTGTTTAACGTTCCTCTTTATAATTGGGATGTGTTCGTCGTGGCTGCTAGTGAGTTCACTGTACAAAACGTATTTGCCCACATTTCACCCAGTCCCCTTCTCTTGCACGACAAAACAAAATTATTATCTTTGATTGAACTCTAAAACTGACATTTTGAATAGTCCATTGGTAATATTTTTCGAAAAGATCAGAAATTTCCGAAGATCTCTATATTATGATAGCGCTCAGACCTAAAAAGTAAAGCGCGTGGCTTCATTACCGACAATCTGGGGTAGATGTTGACCTGTTCAAAACTGATCATGACACTGAATGCGGAAGATCCTCACTCTGGGAAGCTGGGCCGCGCCGGGTAAGATCTTGCCCAGCGGTCTGTTAGTGTTGGGTGCGCCGATCCTGGCCGGCTAACTGCGCTTTGCCTATACGGCTACGATTGCCAAAGTTGCAGGTGCCCTGGATCTAGGCCTACCTTAGTCTTTTAGAGTTAGACCGTCGCCTTCAACTTTGTTTAAGTAGGGTCTAGAAAGGTACAAACTTAGAATTTGAATGACAATCTCTTGAATCATGCTGGACCAGATTAAAAATGCTCTTTATTATATATAACCTAATAATGCTGCTACTGAGAGCTGTCTCTTTTGTGTACTGAACCGTAGACGTAGTGACAATCATGACAAGTCACCACAGTCACTGAGACGCGAGCAGTACATGCGCGAGTATAATATTATTAATCTAAAAAGTAGAGATGTGGAATGCTTTTATTACTACTGTGATCCTAATCTCTTGTTCTCTTTTGATTGCAGAGCTAAGTATTGGAACAAAGTAGAAAAACACATGGGGACCAGGACTAGGTCATCCAATATCGTGATACACCCTACCTGGGGCTGGGCTGTAGATTATTGTGATCCACTCACTGCAGGAAACCCAAGTTGAACTGGAAAGGTAAATTGTTTTTTGAAAATGTAGACCTCTAAGCCCACATAATTTGTGTAAATTTCAATTTGGCCATAGCTTAGGCTCAGACATTGTACTAGTAGCTCTATAAGATTATATCTTATTATTAATATTATACCCGTTTACGGATTTAGCCATTTTAAAGTTTACTAGATGTCTTGGTCTAGGAACAAATTTGGAATGGAAAATGAAAATAATTTAAACTTACATTTACATTTCTATAATTAAGAAGGAAGAAAAAACATATTGTAACTTAACAGGATTATGTTATAATCTGTATATTGTATTCCAAGAAAGCATTAACTTTTATGTTCATAAATGAGTTACTTAAATAAACATCATTTCACACTGAGAAATTTCTATTTGTTATTTTTTCCCATAATTTTATGAAAGGAGTGGTGATGATGATGATGATGATGCAGGAACAATATGGCATGTGTTCTGAAGTGTGATGGTGGATTGGTATTAATACAGCCATATGCAACCTTGAATAACTGGATGATAGACTGAATTGCGTGGGTTTCTGTTGATGGACTCATTTTACAAGAAAATGAGGAAGAAGAAAAAAAAATCTATTTGAGGTTTGTTGCTGTGTTAATTGTTGGGTTGTTTTGTCTTCTTTTGTTTATTTATTTATTTTTTTTTTTTTTGGGGGGGGGGGGTTGTTTTTTGTTTTGTTTTCTTTTGTTTGTTTTTGTTTTTGTTTGTTTGGGTTTTTTTTTTTTTTTTTTTTTTTTTTTTTTTGGGGGGGGGGGGGGGCGTGTTACATGCAGCAGCAGCCAGTGCATGGTGGTACATCTTGGGTCATGGGGAGCACATTTCCTCTTTGTACTTCAGTTTTACTTGAGATATGATATGCCAGATCTGCAAGGCACAAGGAAAGCGTCCAATGAAGGGAAATTCAATATCGAAGGAGGGCTTCTTCTGCCTCTTCTTCTTCTTCTTTTTTTCTTCCTCTTGTTCTTCTCCTTCTTCTTTTTCTTCTTCCTCCTCCTCCTCTTCCTCTTCTTTTTTTCTTCTTCCTCTTCCAGTCTTCCTCCTCCACATCCTTTTCCTCTTCCTCTTCTTTTTTCTTCTTCTTCTTGTTCTTCTTCTTCATCATCTGCTCATTTTTTCTGCACAAGTACAGTATACGCCTAAGTACAGTTCAATTTTATGTTAATTAGTTATAAAAGCTCATGAATATTCAAATTTATAATTTCAATAACTTTACGCGCTGCGCGCAGGCCAAAATCTGATTTTCGCTGGTATACTGAAAAAAATTTGGCTTCATAGGCTAATACATGAAAAGTGGGAGCAGTGTGCACTTTTGACCCGCCGGAAATGCCCCCATGGAAAGCCGGATGCAGAAGCGGAGTTGAGCCCCTCTGAAGGTATGCTGTTGGGGAAACGCCAACCAGCGTATAGCTCGTATCACATTGATATATAGGTGAGAACCTCTCCGTTACTGAATGGGGATTGATCTGTAAGTACACCCCCATCATTCGAAGTTGGCTTGGTGCCCTGAAAGAGCGTAGATGGAAATCATCGATCTCTACTTGTGGATAAAGCAACGCCCTCTACGATTGATGCGACCGGTCTCCATGTTGGGGCTCGCAGGAAAACGCCGCAGCTGTACTATTTCAATACAAATTTATGCAGTTTTAGAATCAAATAATTTAGCACTGTAAAGTCTGTTCCACAAGTTAACTGCACAGCAACCATAACAAAGTTTATTTTTAGGAATTCCACAGGTAATTTTTGTTTTAAAATAAAAGATCAAATCACGTATCTTTTGCATAGGATAAGGTGGGGGAAATGGGGGAGGAGTAAAATTAATGATTACATAAGAAAGTGTAGCAGTTCCATAGTGAAAGAGAAATAAGCTTAAAGGGTCACTAAAATAAAAAAATAATTGCCCATTTTTCGTAGGAAGGTGTCATCAGGAGCCAAAAAATATCTATCACACAATTTTTCATGCATTCAGTCATATTTTATAATCATTTGAAAAGTACATTTTTGCTGATTTACACAGTCATAAGCCCCGCCCCTAAAAAAAACCATCGAAGCGACATCCTGATCACGTGATCTGTGACGCATGAAAAGTAAGGGAAAATATTCCACTAACCTATACCGTGCGCGCCCGGAGGCCCTCGGCAGGCCCCCGGCAGGCCCAGCCCGGTGCCGAGCATGATATTCACCGCATCGACCATTTGCATTGCGTATTTTCGTGTGTTTAATTCCTCACTATAAATTTGATTTTGGGACACAGTTTCATCAATAATGCCTAATCGGTGTATAGTTGCGGGCTGTAGCAAGACCCCTAAAGATGGTGTAAGCCTACATCATTTTCCTAAAAATGAAAATCTACGGAAATTGTGGGTCGCAAATGTAAAGCTCACGCGGGCAGAGTGGCAAGGGCCGGCCAAGTGAGTGGAGTACAATCTGCAGCGAAAGTTTGCCAAAGATGATTTTGAGGATCCTGGCCTGTATTCCCGTATAGACCGAAAATTCTGTCTCTCGTTCGTTAGCTAAGACGACCTAAAGAACGAGAGACAGCATTTTCGGTCTACTTCACCCGTAACTCCAGGGAGCTCCAACGCGTTGGAGCTCCCTGGAGTTACTTCACCCACGGCCCTTCACCGTATTCTGCGAGGGGTTCAAACATATAATATGGTCGAATTTCCCCTTGCCACTCGAGCTTCTTTGCCTTCGGGGTCTGATAAATCATCTGATAAATCAGAGTTCGTATCTGCATGGCTCAGAAAAGTCCTCCAACTCGGAATCGCGGGCACTTTTCCTCTCTCTATATAAGTTACTCGAATTCAGCCAAAATCTAAGTCAGTACTAACGTACTTTGTAAAGCGAAGTAAAAAAAAAAAGCCGTAAGTGAAATAAACAAAACAAAAGCGTTCACCAGTCGCTATGTACGAGGGGAACATAGTCACTGCCGTACTTTGTGTAGGACATAGTACATAAAGACGCATAAAACGGCTGTGCACGCGTTTATGACTAATGCAAAATTTTCGTTCGGCAAGCTCAGATGGATGAGAACATTGTTCAAAAGAAAAGCTAAAAAACAAAACAAGAGATGTATATTTGGGCAAAAGCGTTTTCTGATCTTGTAGAAAATATATTGCTAATGATCATTCACTCCTAAGATTATATTGATTAATTTCATAAATTGTCCGTTGAACAGAGGGGTCAAATACCACATTCTGTGTACAATATTATATGCTGCAGCCTGCAGATCTTGTGCCTCTTACTTTTCATACGTCACTTGGGGGTTAGCCAATCAGCTCACGAGTTTTAAGGAACGGTCCCAAAACCTCTACTTTTCCCCCTTTTTCGCCAAAACGAGACATAATTTGGACAATCGATTGGCAGATTCGTGATTAGAAGGCCAAACTACATGGAAAGAGCACCCATTTTCTCTCTAATTTAGTCAACCTTTAAGGAGACTGTAGTATTTCAAGGATAGTCTATCGGATAGAGAGAAAGGCAGGGTGTAATATAATATAAGAAAATGCAACCTGACAAAGATATGACTCGGGAGGAAGCGAAAGTCAAAGGGAGAAGGGTGGGGCGGGAGGGGGGGGGGGGGGGTTATGAAACTTATCAAGGGGAAAGACGGAACAAAAAGGAACCGGTGATGAGAAAGGCTGGTTTAAGATGAATGAACAGATCTGGGGATATAACAACAAAGGAGAAGGAGATATTACTGCGGACTGTAACCATAAGACAAACTAAAGGAATGAAGGGTTCATAGGGCTATAATGGAGTTAAAGTTGAGATAAACGGGTAAAAGTTATAAAGTAAACGTAAAAAGAGCGAAGGATTAAATGGAGAGGGATAGATGGAGAGAGAGAGAGAGAGAGCGAATGATTGAGAAAGGAAGAATAATGAGAAAATTAAGGGATGCTACTCCAATAGGAAAGCACGTCGCTCATGTCGATAAGCACAAGAAACACATTAAGGAGGAGACTGAAAACAAAACCTTTCAATTTTATGACATTGAAACCCGTTTTGGGGGAATATTTCTCATATTTTCTACGCGCTTTCTCTGTGCTTGCACATGGTAGGGTTCCTAATTTTGGTTGTGCGGCAGCATCAGCTGCTTGTATAGAGTATACGTCGTGTGTATAATGATATGTCGATGATTGAAACGTTACAGACTGGTGTCTCTACAAAAAAAAAAACCTTACATGATTTTTTATAGATTTAACAGTGTTTATCAAAGCAAGACAAATTGCAAAAAAAAAAATAGAAAGGAATGTTTTAGAATGTTTTAGTTTGATTAATATCAGGAAATTAGGGTAGTTTTCTTTTATTCTTGCCTCTAGTTTACATAAAGTGCTCAGCTGTGATTCACGGTGATTGTTATCTCTATCTAATTTTTTTTTTCGTTTATTTTCTTGTTTAACGACTGATACTAACATATTTCATGGTCTTGAATTGTGAAAAATTGAAAATCTCAATAAACTTAGTATTGGACTAAATGTCATAGAGATTACTTAAGCAAAGTGTCATTCCATGCAATTCAATACCGAGTATTCGTTTATTTGTTCATCAAAAATATATATAGTGCCCACCATGTAATCATTCAACTTGTACCTCGTAGACCATCGACCAACAAATTTATTAATTCTTATTCTTGAAAGGGTTAGTAGTGGTGTGTCCAAACACTGTTATGGGGGAATCCCACTAGACAGGCCAGGAGGTGTATCAACACGGCCTATACGTTGCATTGAATTTCTGATAATTGCTAAGTACTCATTATAATTGTATTAAGATACTTTGCTTGCATGTTTACAATAGACATGCAGGTATCTTTTCACACATATATTTCTTATTTAAGTGATATGCACGTGTGCATGGACGTCCGAAAGAACACAACTACTGAGCGAGATGATTGCTTCATCACCCTCTCGTCAAATAAAGAGGAATGCACAGCCCAACAAGAGCGCTGCATTTTGCAACTCTTCACTTTTGAACGTGCCCCTTTGTAGTTTGATATATTGCACAATCCATGACTGAAACATCATAACAAAATATGGTATCACTCTAAAGAAGAATAAAAACACTTTCTAGTCATATTCGAAAGGGAGTCGATCTGGATTATCTAATTGAAAACCCTCACACCCACCGGAATTAATTTAGATGAATAAATATAATAAATATCTCTCCACCCTCTTATTGACCCTAATTTAAGCCAGTGTACTCTTGATGTATTTGTTTGCCTTGGTCATGCATTATTATTTGTTTCATTCTGTTTGATTTGGGAAATAAACTTGAAGAAGGCCAGGAGCCTGAAAGTTTGTAAATACACATTGACCTGCTTCATTCTGTTCCATCTTATCTGCTGACATATATCTCAATTTAACATGGTTCAACAGAACGGTACATCCATCCAATCTGGGGGTACTCCCCTGATAGCAGAAAGTGGTAAAAATTACGTGATAATTACGTCGTGGTTTTCGTCTTTTTTACGTCCTGTAATTACGTCAATAAGACGACAACTTGCACCAACGCAAGACGTCAAGAGGACGTCTTATTTTGACGTCATCTGTACACTATAAAAACTGAAGTGCTGTATATAGCACTTTTTGAGGGCATGCATAGGGACTGCACTCAGAGTGCTATTGAATGCACACAGCGTGCTATTTCAGCACTTTCACGGCAGCTGGACCGGCTCCTTAAACTGCTAAACATTCATTAAAAAAAATGATTTGGGCGAGCTTCGAACCAGGGTCCGCTGATCGAGAATTGCTGGCATTACCGCTAGACTAACTCACATTGTACGATTGAGAGCAGATCATATTGTTACATAGTGAATTTACGACACCACATAGTTCATGTTATCTACTTGACTCCCATGACTAAACTGGATTGCAAGAAGCATTCGTTAGTCCATCGGTAACGTCAGCGCCTCTCAATCAGCGGAACCTGGTTCGAGGCTCGCCACGGTCACTTTTTGTTTTTGCTGGTAAATTAGCACACTGCAAGTGCTATAAACAGCATTTCAGGTGCAGTCACTATACATGCCCCTAAAAGTAGCACTTTAGTTTCTACAGTGTACAAGACGTAGAGATGACGTCAAAACAAGACGTCCTCTTGACGTCTTGCGTTGGTGCAAGTTGTCGTCTTATTGACGTAATTACAGGACGTAAAAAAGACGAAAACCACGACGTAAATATCACGTCATTTTTTAACACTTTCTGCTATCAGGGTCGTTGTTTCCGAAGGTTCGTATTTCGTAAATCGTATAACACAAATTTTCCACGGCAGAGAGTCATAATTCTGAAAATGAAATAGGGTTCATATATCCGAACAATTAATGCATTATTCCGAAGGTTAGTAATTCCAAAAATGAAAAAGGGTTCATAATTCATCAGGTTTGCAATGCAAGGTTCGTAATTAAAATAAAGCCCTATCACATTTTCGGAATTACGAATCATCATGGTAACGAACCTTCGGAAAAAACGAACCTTCTGAATTTCAACCTTCGGGAAACGATATGTAACCACATACAGTATACTGTATATGCACCTCTCTCGCAATATGCTGGTCTTTCGCCATCTAATTTATTATGTATGCCATGTGTATCGTATAGTTATTGATATCTTTGAAACTTATCCCAACATATCGTAGCTTAATTCCTATGACGTGTATAATTAGGAAGAGACGCTATAAGAAATCAAACAAACCTACACAAATCGCTCATTGACATATCACTAAATAGTCATATTCATTTAATTTATACAAAGCTATATTCATTGTAAAAAAAAAAATCAATTTCAAAGGATGTTGCATACATTACAACACATCAATTTACAATGCGTTTGAAGGCATTTTGTTAGACAAAAATTGCTTACATTTTAATTTATTAGAAAAGAGGCTTTCCAATATATATTTCTTAACTTGGATGCACTTTTATTGTGTATCTTGTGTCGATATTTCATCTTAAAAACACACCCAAAATGGCAAATGCTGCGTGATTTTGTATCCATTGAGTAGGCTTGACGAAAAAAATGATTAAATTATATTATTGTGATATAACTGAATGATAAGTATCCATAAATGTCACATTGTTGTTAAATAAAATCAATAGCAAGCAAGGTGATTTATTAGCATTTTACACTTTCATTACTAAAGGTTTAATGAAACATGGAGTCCTCAATAAATTGATTCATATATAAGATTTATAATACAAAAGAACAAGTGGGTAACTTGATGAAGCCTCGAACTTACTGCCTTAATATAGCGTAAAATATCTTATAGGCCTGATCAACGCAAACATTTTGGGACACGCAGCAAAGAAGTGTATTCGAACTGCAGTCTAACAATATAAGATACATGTAGAACTATACAGCATAGAGGGGGAAATCTTTTCAATTCTCTCTTCAATATGTCATGACCAGTCACTATATTAATGGTACGTGGCTTCGTGGGAGAAAGTTCTTAAGAACAAAAAAGTTGATTTTAATAACTTTCTAAACTGAAGTCGGCTACATGAAGGTTAAAAAAAAGGAAGAATGACATCTTTGAACCAGTAGGTTTTGAACATGTAGCAGCTACTTATAGAAAAACAAAATGGACATTAGTTACCTAAAATGTGCACAGTTGAAATAAAAACGATTAATGTATGGTATGTATGAAGAAAGAAATAATGGGCATAACAGGATTTGTTCTCATTGTCTTTAGAATCACGATTTTGTCATATAATTTTGGACTTGATATTATTAACCCTTTTGAGACAATTGACCACATTTTGTTGTTTGGCTCAATAACTTTTGATTCAAAACCTTAAAAATTATACCAGATACATGAGTAGATAGAGCAATAAATTATGCACACACTGAGTCCATTTTTGTTGCATGATCATATTGCGTTTGATACCAGGAAATTTAAAAAGGAGAATAAGCTTTAAGATCCTTAACTTTTTCAACACATTGCGAGGTTTAAAATATTTTTTTTTTAATCAAACTTGGCAATTTTTTTCAACTTTTCATCAACGTTCCTAATCATGCATGTTGTTTTTAAAGATATTACACTTTATTAGAACCAGGTAGCATTCAAAGAAATGAATATTGTTGCCAGCTTAAGGAACAAATTCTGATCAATTTAACCCTTAATAATTCCTGTCATAAAAGGGTTAAAAAGTAAGTTTGATTGTCTTTGTATACCATGAATGCATCATATGACCGGGAAACTGAATGGTGAACATTATTTACTTGCTTGATGTTATTGTCAATTAATGTATTTCTACATTTGGGATTATTGTTAGGACTTAATTGAATCGAGTCGTTTGTCGTCTGTTCCTCCTCACCAACAAGAGAATGACCACGAACATGGCAGACATAACTGTTGCCATGACAGCGACAGCAGTCATCCAGGGTCGGGTAGCCTGTCTAGCTGAGTCGTCATCTTATATTTGTTAAAACCAGATAGAGAGAGAGAGAGAGAGCATACCAAATGTGAACATGAAATGACATGTTTCATATTCAGAGTATTAAATCAGAAATAAATATCAATTGCACTGGAGTGCATACTTACATTTATATCAAATGATGTGTGCATGAGCATGCCTGTAACTATCATTTTGAAAATGGAATCGTATTCCGAGAGAATAGTTGTGTTGATAGTCTTATTTCATAAAGTTCATACAAAACACCAGGCATCATATCTATTCAAAATAATGACCAGTAAAGACGGTGCTAATCATGTTATTACAATAAACTTGTTCTGCACACTATATGATATTTCATAGTCATTGTTAACATTCGTTGTGGTAGATTAAGTTTTTATCATTACTAGAAGCTTTCCCTTTATAAATGAATCTCTATTTCAACTTTGGACATATGACGAGGTAACAAGCTCCTACAAAAAAAAATCAAAACCATATCCAATCCAAATACAGAGATCAGGTTGGGAATTATGCATCTAGAGATCAACCATAAACTGCAATAACTACAATTCATTTACTAAGCTAACTTTAAAAAGTACAATGCTGTTTTGTTGAAAGAAAAACAGGAGAGAAAAAACCAGGGTAAAGCAAAAAGATGCAGAAAGAGCTGTTTGAATCTCAAGGAAGAAATGCATTACCCGCAACATCTACAGCCATAACCATATCTATGTTCTCTTCCTTGATCCAGCGAACTGGTCCCACGGATAGGTCCTTCATCTGAGCTGAGCCGGTTCCTCTCCTCCGACGAGCCGTGCTTCCACAAGGACCGCACTCGCCACTCATGTCGCTGTCCCCGCAGATAGCAACGGTGCAGTACAGGTAGATCTGGGGGGGGGGGGGGGGGGTGGGAGGTTACAGGAGTAATTAATTTGTGGACGATATATATATGTGTGTGTGTGTGTGTGTGTGAGAGAGGGTGTGTGTGTGTGTGTGTGATAGAGGTTATAGCAATAATTATGATAATTATAACTATTTCCACTGATTTGACCCAATTATTTATAACTATAATAAATATATTATTATATATCATATGATAACAATGATAAAGATAAAAGTCAACATAGCCTACTACAGAGGGAAATGGAAAGCATACAAAATGGACATAATAATAACCCGCGATATGAAAAAGAGAACATCCGTTTCTATACTTGGCTTTATCTTCCCGAAAAACATACCTCGCTGGTATCGATATAAGTGAATCCTGAGAGACTGAAAGCAGATAGTTCATTCCTGCCCAAATCGTAGCGCGTCACTGTTTGTTCTACCGTGCACCTGAAATTAAAATAAATGATTCAAAACAAGCAAAGTAAAAAATGTTTATTTCATAGTTGCAGTCGGCATGGCTAAGTGTTGATTTTCTTCAGGGTGTTTAAAAAGTAAATAATGAAATGAGATAAAATCTAACAACTGACATATTTGTGACCCGCCGCCTCAAAACCTACAATAAGTCGCACGGACCACAAAATAGCAAACGCCCCAAAACAGTAAATTTGCTTGGATCAGTCGATTTTCTGATTTTGATAGAAATGGGTCGTTTCATTATCATTCTATCATGTCTCAAGTTTGTGAGTCGTAATTCGACTTAGAAATATGTTTTGGGTCATTTTAAAATGACTCTTTTTTTTCACCTGTCGAGCTAATAAATGTTTGGAGAGCTTTTGTAATGCTTTCATTCAATGCCAAATTACTACTTTACCTCCAAATGTATTAAATTGATTTTTGGAGTGAGTAATAAATAGGTCCTCCTGGAGCAGCGTGCCAAAATTCAGCCTAATCTGATAATCCCTTCGTACCTATTGCTGTGGCCATTTGAATACCCAGTTTTACTTGGGCGAACACAGAGAGCGAAGGTTTACCACTCTTTTGTTCCGAACTTAAATGGCCATTTTCTCTGAATAGGAGTTATTGATTGCTGGTTACATACTGATTCTAAATGTGATATTTAAAGGTGTTATCATTGAGTAAACTAGGCAAGTGATATACCATTGGAAAGCTGAGAATCCCTACTTTCAGACAATGTGTAAAACAAAAAATATAATTTTGGCGACTTATTGTAGGTTTTGAGGCGTCGGGTCACATTTTCGATTTCACTTCTCAATCAAAAGAGACAGGAGCGATTTGTTAGTAAAGCCTACAGAAAAAGAAATAAATTTCCAATTATAGTCATTATTCCAGAAAATTTGCGTAAGTTGTTTAACTAAACGCTTGGTAAGCTATAATATAAATTCACAATTTCTTTCCAATTTTAGAATATTAGTTAGCCTGTTGCCAAAGAGAACCGGGCGGCCCCTTTGTTAAGTATTATAGGAAGTGATAATTCAGAAGTATTGAGAACAGGTAACTTACCTTGCATACAAAATATTTTTAAAGGGTGGACATAGAAATACGTACAACAGCATGAATATAAACTAGAGTTTAATTCGTCATGAGGACGAATTAGGTGATCTGTCTTTCACTTTGTACGATCATGATTGTAATCAGGATGATCATAATAATGGGGAAATGCTAAACTGAAGATAGGAAGTCAAGAATGCCATGAATGGAGATGCTTCTTGAGGACAGGAATGTAGCAAAATGTGTGAAACGGTCATTGTAAAAAGATTACGGTGATGATGATAATGGTGATGATGATGAAGATGATAATATAATGATGGTGATGATAATGATATTCATGATGATTATGGTGTTGGTGATTTTGAAGATGATTGATGATATAATGATAATGATAATGATGATAATGATGGGGATAATGGTAAGGATCATGACTGCAATGACAGTGACGTTAACCATGCCAAATATGAACGAGAAATCACATTTCGTTATGAAGATACGACCATAAGTTGATTTGTAGAAAATGGCGTCTAGATGACGTCACAATAAGATAATTAAGATAATTGACTAAGCCAATTTTGAGAAATTGTGATATCTAATAGGACTAATGATATTGTAGGATAGCTTTAATACACGTCAGTGAAACAGATTTTCCATAGGGATATACATAAACCACTGCACAGCACTTTGCAATAGACATAACATGCAAAATAAGGCATTTTATTACTTGGTTTGTGATTGTTTATGTTATAATAGTCGTAGAGGATGGTAAAATGACAAGTAAAAAGAAGCAAAAAAAAAAAAAAAAAAAAATCGGCCCCGGGGATCGAACCAGGTACCTTGACCATGGTAGTCATGTGCTTTACCGATAGACCAAAATATTTCCCATAGAGATAACACGTAAACGAAAAACGTGATTCTCAAATCCCATTTGGTACTGAAAAATTGGGCATGATCCCGACATCTGATCAAAAATTGGAGGGCTTACTAATAAAAGCTTATAGTCTCAGCTACAACATATTAAAATCTGGAAGGAAATAGACCAAAAATAACTGAGATACTGCTCAGAGAACGATGTCATGTAGATTCATGATTCGAAAAAAAATCATCTTCCATAGACATAACACGCAAATAGGGAAAAATTTGACATGTCGTCTTTAATTGAAGATTTCAGTGTGATGACGTCATCAAAATGAATAATGGTGGCAGGATGTCTCGTAGAGAATTGTTGCAGCTATAACATATCAAAATTTGGGAGAAAAACGACCAATAATTACGAATCTAGAGCCAAATTTGCATAAATGTGATGACGTCAAAACATGAAAAATGGAAATTTTGACTTCAGGCGCCATTTTGATGACGTCATAATGTGTATAAGGATGAAATGATACATGAAATGAAATCTATGATTCATACCCTACCTGATGATGACAAAAAATTTGGGGGTCAACGGACTATCTAACGAGCTACAATGAATTTTGTAGAGGCATGTTTTTGCACGTTTTTACGTTATTTTCGCCATAGACGCGCGCACGGATTTCGAACTTTGACGCGCCCGTACGATCTTATTATTGATTGAAATTGATTCCAAATTGATGGAAATGATGAAGAAAGGTGTCAGGATTGCAAATCAATAAAAAAAACAGCGTTCTAACGTTATTTACGATTTGTGCGCGCGTAAAACGCGCGCGCGGACGCTTACGCACGGACATTTTTGAAATGCTCAAAATGACCTGAAACGTGTGCAGACTTGATCCTACGTGATTTTGAGCATTTTAAAATTTTGACGCGCGCGTACGCGTACGTCCTGACCTCTAGATGACCTGTGAGGACATGACCTGATGACCCGTCATGTGAAGTTTATGTGATGTAAATATAGTTGATTTTTGATGATCGATTATGAAGATATAATCGATCTTGTAAATTTACAAAATGGCGTCTTGATGACGTCATGATAAACTGATGACCTTGAATGAGATGCCACATCTTAACATTAACATGTCTGATCAGTGACGAAAATTTGAAGAAAATTGAGAATGAACTTTTTGAGAAATCATGGTAACAAGAAAATGGGCGAAAAATAAAAATAAATAAATAATAATAAATAATAATAATAAAGAAGAAAAATCTTGACGAAATTAAGAGGTGATCTGTCGATGTACGACAGATCACCTAACAAGGCCAGGAAGACTACAGGAAAAGGAGATGATCACGGATAAGAATTTTTTTTAAAAATCAGAAAAATTAGTACATCAAGGTGTTTCTCAGGTTATCTATGAGTTGGCCTAAGCAAGATGGTGGTCCAACTTGACGCTTAACTCTGTAAAAGGTAAGAGATAGCCTACCCATCCGTAATCAGGTTATATCTTCTGCTGTCGTCAGGGTCATTGGTCGGCGTGGTCCAACAGGAATCAATGACAACTCGCTGATCGGCGTCGGCATTGGCCTCCACTGCAAAGTAGGCTCTCTGGTTGACGGGTACGTTTGTGTCCATGGGGTCGACCTTCGTCATGAAAGTGTCGTTGGTGTACATGGCGAAGTCGAAAGTTGCACTGTACAGAGATAAGGATTTCGGAATTTGTTGTCAAGAAAGACGGCGATTATCTTATTTTTCCATAGCCTATTTTTGAAAGAGATGGTTGTGGCACGAATACGCAAACGCGGACTACACACGGTCTACGCGTGCCCACAGGCTAAAATCACGGAGAGCCAAATAGCTCCCTCCCATGTACACTCTCTATCATGTCTAGGACAAAAAAAAAGCATTCAGAGCTCCATGAAATAACTGACCAATTAGAAGCGAAATCCGCTGTCTCGACTCTCTGTATCAACTTACTCTGTATTTTTTTTAAACAAAAACACTTATTTCATACCTGTAGGAGCCTGTGTCCGTGAGGGCTTGCTGCACAACCCCAGCGCTGCCCGTCGCAGAGTAACCGTATTCGAGACGGCGGATGCGCTCGTAGAAGCAGGTAATCGGGAAAGACACGGTAATATCACGGGATACAATGGCGCCGCTACTGGCCCCGTTGACGATGCGATTCTTGTATACGTCTAAATCGCCGTCCAACTACGATTGGAGGGAAACAAAACAATGAGGTGTTCAGAGCCTGCCCTGAACAGTTAAGACTGCATTTTGTCCGTCTGTGACACTGAATATTCTATGGATTATGATTTTGAGTAAGCAAACGTGGCAACCAAATTTTATCAAATTTCAACTCCTTTAGCCATGTCAGCGATGCCCTTCACAACGAAACAAATAACCTCAAATAACTATTTTAAATTAATTAAGGGGAATGAAAGGCATTGAAACATTAGCCTATAATCATGTAGATAATTGTCAGCTTATTGCAAATATCTTGTAATTACTCTTATTTGATTATTTAAGAAGGATGTCAGTGTATCAGAGAGTTGCAGTTTCCTTGGTAGACATTATCCCATGGGGGCTGCCATTTTCTTTACAAAGTAATGTAAAAGCAGTTCTATCTGTGAGATACCCACTGACCTGTACACTTGCTACAAGATACTCATGATCACCTGTGGAATGCATGACACTGGATTATCTCATAATAAAGCATTTTTGTAGTCATATACATTCATATGAAGATACTTTTATCCTGTCATATAACCTATTTGTGTCAAGATGTTTGGTTCAGCTGTGTCTTATTGTTAAGCAGGATTTGGCAAGCACAAGTTGTTGCTTGGTCAGACAAAGGTTTGTCAATTCTTAAAAAAGTGACAAAGACCTACTGTGCGAGACAATGGGGTAACCAAGATGGCTGCCATTTTGCATTGGTGACTTTAGTTGTACATATCTATTCATTATGTAACATCATATCCATTGTTTACGGGTAAATGGACATGTACGACTATGACATCGCAGTTTTTCAAAATGGCAGCCCCCATGGGATAATATCTAGCATGGAATCTGCAAACTTTACAGAGATTGTTCTCCTTACTGATTAATCAAATAGGAGTATTTTCAAGTTATTTTGAACAGGCTGAAAATATTCCACATGATTATCAGCTAATGTTTGTTGAGTTTCATTCTCCTTTAATTACTTATTTTCTGCAGGCCTTCAAACTTTCAAAATGTGCCAAATGTCCGTCCATGACTAATTGATCAGGCTCTACATGTATCTTGGGAAAAGGTAGGTTGTTTTCGATATATTTGGACGTACTGGGGAATTTTAGATGACATTTTGTTTTTGGTCAATGTATAGGTAATATATATATATAATTGTTTTTAAAAAAAAAGGCTACCCCATTGAAGATAATTGTCTTGCTTCAATGCGTACATGCGAGGAATTATTGTTGAATACTTATTCAGGTCATGTTGAAACTGTGCCCGTCTGTTCTTGTGTAGACTTACAAATGCTCACAGCAACACATTTAAACTTGGATTGTAGAAACTACACAACATCCGTTGATAATCGCTCCTCGGTCAGTCTCTAAAGTCTCCTAGCTTCAGCCCTTCAGCCAAAACTATTCATAACCCTGAAATAAGCTGAAACTTAATCCGAAATCCTCTCACTTCCTAAGTTTCAACCATATAATTGACGAAATCGAGCCTAGAGCAAATGTCGCCCGAGCAAATTTAAGATCGCTTGAAACTGATCAATGTTGCACTTTCAGCGACCTTATTTCTTGGTACCTTTGGTGTCATAAATTTACCTCTTTGGTTGTCCCACATTGGTCAAACATAGTTGTAAAAACTATGTAGTTTCCTTCATCTACACCAGTGCAGTTTTCGTCGCCTTCAAACCTAAGGATATCCCCCGCGAGGTCGGGCAGGACGGACTGATCGATTCTGATCCAAATGGAATCACTCCTGCACTCCAGTTGGACGCTGCTGTTGGTGACTGGACGAGGGGTTTCTATGGCAACGATTAGAAGAAAATAAATGTATTACCATTCTTATGCAAATAAAGAGAGAGTGATCAGGAAACTGGTTTCAAAACATTAATATTATGATTGCTAAGCGTCACGACAATCCTGATTTGCCAAGAAAAAAAAATCAAAGTTCCACCTCCTTCCATTATAAAAATATCAATAAATCTATGATTTCAGAAAGGCTGGTCCGACTAAAAATGCTTGGATCAGTTCCAGGTCGTGCATGCTTAATGGGGTTCGCATGTATATGCGACGATGTGTGGTGATATAATTGTGTGGATTGGCTAAGTGTACACTCCCAATTAAGCATTCAGATTCAAAATACATTTATTTCCTTCTCCTCAGATACAAAATGAAATGTACATTCACCCCCCCCCCCCCCCCCCCAAAAAAAAAAAGGAAAAGGAGGCGAGGGTCCCAGATAAGCACATGGCTCGTGGTGGGGTCGCCTTTGTCATTACATGATTCAAGCTAACATTTATATGTTTAAGGGTACAAGTCACCAAATAATATTTTGCTCTGTATGTTAGGGGGTTCATGCCGTTATACCATTGGCGAATCCAGGGGGGGGGGGGCACTTCCGACCCGTGCCCCCCCCCCCCCTTTTGGAAGAGAAGTATGCATTTTGACCATAGACGATCCGCCATTCGCCATAGACGATTGGCCCCCCCCCCCCCCCCCCCTTTTAGAATGAAGATCTTTTTTTTTAACAATTCTATACAGAGATATTGCAATTTTAATTACACTCTCTACAAGCGTAAAACCGACTCGTGAGTAGACTACTCGACGCACCCGTACGCGCTTGCCAAGATAAGGGCACGCGCGGAATTCAACTTGGAGTTCGGTTCCGCGCGAGCATTTGCATGTTATCTTTTATTTCCTTCATACTCCTTAACTGTTGACCGATTGAATGGCAGATAAAAAATTTCGAGATTGATTTCATACTTTCTAGCTGTACACAAATTATTTTTTTCAGGTGAATGATACACTTTAAGATTCAGTGAAACTATAGACATTACGTTTTGTTTCAATGCATTACTAGAACTCAGTGATGTGGGATTTCGTTCTTTAACCATTTTGCCTTGTTCTTTGTCAAAGAATGATCCCGAATGATCAATATTGTTGATGCCAATGATTTTAATGAGTTTGAATTTGTCAGTGACGATAGTATCAAACGGGTTGTAACTCATATGTCTAATTCTTGCAATATTCATGCTTTGATACGTATCGTAAACTGTTCTATCCTCCGGTGTTTTCCCTGAAGCTGCTCACGAGGCTGTAGTTGTACCTATCCTCATGAAACAGTCATTGGACAAAAATGAATTACGAAACTATAGACCTGTCAGTAATCTTTCATTCGTAGCAAAACTCATCGAGAAAGTAGCAGCTAGTCAACTTACAGACCACCTAAACGAGAACAATTTACTTGACCCAATGCAATCCGCGTACAGAGCCAATTTTAGTACTGAAACTGCACTTTTAAAGCTTCAAAATGATATTTTGTCCTCTTTTGACCAACGTAGATCGATTTTCTTTATATCACTCGAACTAAGTGCAGCCTTTGATACGGTTGATCACTTTATTCTACTCAATCGCTTACACTCTAAAAACTCAAGTGCTATTTTTAGCACCTCAAGATTTGGAGACAGCACCTGTAAGGGCACGCATAGGGACTGCACAAATTGTGCTAAAGTAGCACTTGTACAGGTGCTATAATTCAACACCAGTCCAAGTGCTAATTTAAACACTTTAGGTGTAAGCCTTTTTACACTTCTGGTGCATGCAGCTGGCAAAAACCACACTTCTAGTGTATTAAATAACCCATTTTAGAGCCCCCAAAACGGCACTACTAGTGCTAACATTTTTGCACCCAATATAGTACTAAAGAACATACACAAACAGTATGCACAAAATCACACCTCTAGTGCTGAAAACTCACCCTTCTATAGTCTGTTAAACAGCCCTACACTAAGGTCTAGAATTTATTTTTAGATTGATATGAACTGGTTGTATACATGATGATGTGGACTAAAACCATGGCATGTGGCTTTCAGTGGCAATTTCGGAGGTTTAATTGTTCCATTTCAGCAATCCACAATCGTGACGAAAAAAAAAACCACACACACCGCCTTCCAAACTTCCCGGGCCCGGCCGCAAAATTTTTTTTCCCGCGCACCTGATCCTTTCCGATCTAAATCAATTTCGCAATCATAGGGTTTATTCCGTAAGCGATATAATGACGGTTGCTCTCAGCGTCTTGCTGTGGCGAGATGCGTTAGCCCTCGGACATTTAACCTGAGGTATGTGGGTTCGAATCTCAGTTTAGACATTACAAAAATAACGTTTTGCATTATTATTATTACTAAAAGTAGGATGAAACTTTGAAACCCCATCCAACTCCAAGCATTGTAGGGCTATTTCAAAGTTGCGCATGCGTCAAGGACGATAGTGACAAAAAGTTCGTGGGAAAAAATATTTCGCGGCCCGGCCGGCGCGGTCGATCGCGCCCCATGCCTGGCTGACCCCGCATGATCAACAATTTTCATGTCAACGACAACGCGTACCGTAGACATTTGATACGTTTATTCGCATAAAATTACAGAAGTTCTAAATTTAATGTCTTAAATTTTTACTTTACCACGCCATGCCTTTGCAGCAAATGATGGCTCTTGCACAACAGTTGCGTAATAAGCGATTTCGTAATACGTAAGCTTGCCCGACATAGCAACCTACAGAATTCAAACTCTATGAAAGAAAGACATCGTAGACCAGGTGACTAGAATAGCACGTCAATGAACACTTGGGAAAGCGCATTGTTTGCAAGTTGGCTATCATTTGGCAGACTGTCAAATACCAACCCTCAATGAACACTTTGTTGCTTTTCAGTGGATTTAATGAAAAGTATAATTAAATTAATATATGAATAATCATTACACTGTCGATGCTTATTCGCAGTGAATTTTAAACGGACATTCCAGTTTATGTCAAATGACCTTTATCTGCTCATGCGCAAATCCTAATTATGAGCACAGAATTGTGCAGGTGCTATCACGGGACGTTGGTCAGCACTTGAAGTGTAAAACGAGCGTCCTAACATTCAGCACTTACTTTTAGCACTCAATTTTCTGCACCTTATCATCTCCCAGACGCAAATGGCACGCGAGGTGTTAGAAATAGCATTTCAAGTGCAAACTTCCAATTAGCACTCGTTTTTCAGCACTTCACTTTTTAGAGTGTAGAGTCTCGGTTTCGTATTTCTGGTTTGGCTCTGCAGTGGATGAAATCATATTTATGTGGATGGAAATCCAGAGTTAACATTGATGGGAAACTATCCGATCCCTGGACTGCAGAATTCGGCGTCCCGCAAGGATCGGTCCTTGGACCGATCCTTTTTAGCCTGTACTTTACTCCAATATCTGATATTATTATGCAACACAGCCTCAGCTATATTTGCTACGCTGATGATATATACAACTGTACATTTCTTTCGACCCATGTTCTGTAGCCAATATCAATGAAACACTTTGCCAAATTTCACACTGTATTTCAGAGACGCTCTTTCATCTAAAGTTACCAATCTTGGTGTATGCTTTGATACCATGCTCACACTGTCTTCTCACGTAAACCAGGTTGTTCGCAATTGCAATTTCCACCTACGCACTTTATGGAGAATCCGTAGATTCATTGACTTCATTACATGTCACCATGCTGTCCGTGCTTTGATCCTTTCTCGGTTGGACTACTGCAATAGTCTTTACACTGTTTAACGTGCCAAGGATAGACAGAGATTACAAACTGTTCAAAATCGAGCTGCAAGACTAGTTTTTGGCCTTGGAGCTCGAGCCCACACTACACCCTTACTGAACTTCACTGGTTACCCATACAACAACGCATTCTGTTTAAAACATGTCTATATATCTTCAAAATACTAAATAATCTCTCGCCACAGTACCTCACTATTACCATACAAATACACTGTTGGTCATAATGGTAGCATAATTTTTTTTCTACCTTTCGTACACTATTGACAACAATACGAGTCATTTTTTTTTTGCAAAATAAAGCTTATATCTTCACCGATTTTATTGATAAATCTGTTCTCAACATATGAAATTAAAAAAAAAATATAAGACAAAAATTAATTCATACAAACTTTATACACTGGTTTAAACCACTTTTGACAAACACAATCATCCAGACCTTGGATTCCTTGAAAAAATGTATCGTTTTTGGTAAATGTTTAACCATGATAAGTTGATCGTGAAAAGTAAAATCTTGGGATCTTTTGATGATTGAAGGGAAGTGTTCCTCTTTTTAATCTTGTTGGGTCACTTAGTACCTGGTATGGCCACCTCTGGCACGCACCAGTGCCTCCACAAGCCGTGGCATACTGTCCACAAGGTTGTTGATGCCTGTTCAAGGGCAGTGCATCCCACTCTTCGGTCAGTGCCTGGGCTAACTCCTGCACATTTTGAGGATGATTGTTTCTCTCATTGATGACACGGCCCAATGCATCCCAGGCGTGCTCAATGGGGGGTTCATGTCGGGGGAACAGGCAGGCCAAGGCATCTGCTGCACGTCCTCTGCGTCAAGGAATTCCCTCACCAGACGTGCCCTATGTTTTCCCGCCATAATGTATTCCGACCCATACCATCACTGAGCCTCCACCTGCTTGATTGGTTTCCTGGACACAGTCATTACGGAGGTTCTCGCCCCACAATCGTCCAACCCTCTGCCTCCCATCGGTGCGGTCAAGGATGTACCGGCTTTCATCAGTGAAGATTACATGGCGCCAGCGACCAAGCTGCCATCTCCTGTGCCTCCTAGCCCACTGGAGTCGAGCAACCCGGTGGCGAACAGTGAGACGTGGAACCTTGGTCATTCGCCGAGCTCTGTAGCCATGTTGGACAAGTCTCATGTTTACGGCTTCCCGTGAAACGTTCACTCCGAAGTGCCTCCTCCACAAGTGGCACTGACGACTCGCTGGCATTCTCCAGTTCCTACGGCACATGTTCAGCAGTTGACAGTCATCCCGTGCGGATGTTCTTCGTGGTCGACCTGTAGATCTCTCTGGACTCAAAGTACCCGCCTCTCGATGTCTTCTGACGATGCGGCACACAACTCTGCGATAGTTCAAGAATATCTGCAATCTGGGCCTGTGTCTGTCCATTCCGTCGGAGTGCAAGGACCCTCTGACGAATTGCGTTGGGCGAGGCATAGTGTAAGGAATCAATGTACCAAATTTGGTAGGAATTGATCAAGCTAACTCTGAAAACGGGCTGTTAACACACGTAGGCTTTCTGCACGAAATGGACAGCAAAACAACAGCAGAAAGGAGGCTCTGCTTTTCATAGCACCAAACAATAAGATAGGCCACGTTATGGAATGTTTCACTTGACCGACTTTTACCTCGACAATACAAAATCATTATGTAATCATGAACCTGGTCAATATTATCTATTTAGGCTTTTAAATATGATTAAATCAACGGACTATGAAAATACGAATTATGCTAACATTATGACCAACAGTGTATATACACCCTCTCGCAACCTTCGCTCTGCATCTGACACATCCAAACTCACCATTCCAAAATTTAGACTCACAACAAGTGAAAAGCGCTTCTCAGTTGCAGCTTCCAAATTTTGGAACGATATCCCCTTCGCTATCCGGGAAATAACCAACTCTGCCACTTTCAAAAGAAATCTCAAGACTGACCTTTTCCCCCGGTAATTTAATTTAATTTTTTCCATCTTTACTAAAAACTGCTTGTGTTTTTGTTTTCTTATGTTTTTGTAAGCGCTATGGTACTCCTTGTTTTTAGCGTCTTAAATAATCTATATTATTATTACCGTTACAAGTAGGCACATTCCCAGTCCACGATCCGTTATCACAGCGAATACTGGAAACACCGACCAAGGTGAAGTTTGTGTTGCATGTGAAAGAAACCTCAGCGTCATGAGTATAGTCGGTTCCAACGGCCATGCCGTTATCTGGAGAGCCGGGATCTGTGCAGTTCACTTAAGACCATGGAGAGAAAAAAGAGTAAAGGAAAGACCCATATATATCATTGCCACAAAGATGAATACTAATACTGCGTATAATTATGATGCTGTTGCTGTTTCAACGCAATCAATATCACTTCTTAAATACCTGTCATCTTATTCACGTTATTGTGGAAAACTTGCTTGAACTTAAAATCTTCAACTTCAACTTCAGCTCAACTAAACCTTGATAAAACTACAGTGTAGAATTTTTAAAATGCTATTTCATACTTTAGTATACAAGTCTAGTAGCCGTTTGCTCCTGCCATTTTCCATCTTCTTTTAATTTGTTTTGTTTTATTTGTTTATAGTTTATTTTTGTGGTGTATTGTTTCGTTTTTCTTTGGGTTTTCTGTTACTTTTCAAACATAAATGACATTGATCCACTCCCACCCTCTTTAAGCGGTTCTGGATCCACCTGTTTACTTACATGGTTGAATGCATTGAAACTGTGGGACACCCCACATGCCATCACTGCAAGTTCCCGTTACATCAGGATCAGACAAGACGCCAGATTCACAGGCAAACTCTACAGTTGTTTTGTCGTAGTAGGTCGGTAGACGTGGAACGACTACGGCAAATTCTGGCGGCGTATAGCTGGTACAGTTTGCTGAGTGTAAAATATAAAATTCAACCATCATTAAATGACATTGCTCAAGAGAACAACGTTAATCATTTTGTCATTGAAGCCTTAATATTGGAGGCACCAGGATTTTTAAAGTGGGGGGGGGGGGCAAATGGGGGGCAAAAGAAAATGTTGGGGGGCAGTGGCGGATGCAGGAAAATGAAAGTCAAAATGTAGACCCGTATTTTTTTGGTCTCGCCAGCTTCTCAAAAAGTCGCTCAGGGGGGGGGGGGGGGGGGGGGGGGGGGGGGGGGGGGGGGGGGGGTAGGGACAAAAAAAAATTCTCGCCAAACTTCAAAAAAACGCTCAGTAAAGGGGTTATGGGGCCCAGTTTGCCTCCATAATTCCCTGTCAAGCAAAAAAAAAAAAATAAGAAAGATGGCGCCAAGTAAAAAAAAAAAATTCCACCCTTTTATTTTTTTTCACTCCGAAAATTATTGGGGGGGCAACTGGGGGGGGGGGGGAAAGCTTCTGACTGGGGGGGGGAAATGCCCCCCCATGCCCCCCCCCCCCCCCTGGTGCCGCCACTGATTGAAGCATTAATAGTGAAATGTTTCTTACAAATAAAATCGTCGACATTACTTGAGCAAAAAGTAAACTGCATGTCTTGTCCTGACGCATGGCAGGTCAATACCTTATAACCCTTATTTGACCTCATGTCTGAGAGTCGATTTAAAGCCTGTCCAACACCGCAAACTATTATCATTATTCTTGTCATTTATTCATATCGTCCACCATATTCCAGAAAAATACATTAAATGAAGATTTCGGTGGATCGCTGGATGTGGGCACTCCCATATTTTATCATCAAACATGTCAAATTATTTACCGGTTGTTCCTGTCTTCTCTTGAAATCCTTACACTCACGGTTAGGGGAAGGTTCAGGTTAGGTAAAGGGTTATAGGTCTAATTCTAAGGCTGGGTCTAGGCTAAGAACACTGGTGGTCCGACAATATAAGATTTCTTTTAATGCAACAAAATAATAGCATGTTACATACTCAGTAGGTCTTGTTATGCATTAACATAATAATTCGTGTATCGCGCATACCACGTTATGACATAACGTCCCTAGGTAAACTTTCAATATTTAAGAAAGGCATTTTTTTCACTCTGTCGCTGAATTTTATCGCACAGTATAAAATTAATGATATAATTTGACACCCCGCCACAAGTTGTTTTCACTCAGAAAGCAATGAAACCCCATTCAATCTACCGAAGAAAACTTGGCCACGTCACTGGACAAACAGTACTTGACCAACTGGATGTATTTTTTACCAAAGCAATATGCAAATGGTATTGGGAATTCGCCATCGTTGCACACTTGGACACCGCTGGTACTCCCGAGGACTTCGTCGTTGTAATGTCGTCCTTCATCGCATTGGAAGTCGATACTGGTCTGATGGTCAACTACTTGTCCCGCGGTTAGGCCGTTTCCAAGAGTTGCTGTATTGGTGTTAGGTATGGTACACTTATCTGTTTCAAGGGTAAAATGTAAGTGGACTTTTAGTGGACTTGTTTGAAATTTTTTTACCATTTTTAATTTATTTTTCGCTTCATATTTTTGCTACAGTTAAGTCATAGTTCGCAGGTCCAGAAGGGGCCATTTCTAACAAAGTACACAAGAAATACGTCCGTACGTAATAACAATACCCGCTTACGTAATATTGTTAATGGCGAAAGTATTATGTACGTACCAAACGTATTATTTAATTCCTAATAATAAGATGTGAAAAAGGTTGAACTGTTTATCCACATTGTACTGAATCTCAAATAGAAATATCTACCCTTATCCGTCAATTTTCGGCTGACTTATGAGCTCATCTCGAGTATGAGGGATTTCAGTATCTCACCAATTTTATGAGTGTATGTGTGTGTCCATCCCTTTTCGCAGCGGCATCAACTTGATGCTGGAGATTTGCAAATATTTATTTTGGAAGGCATGAAATCCCTATTTTCCCATTTAAATTGGCAGCACGTTTTCTTTCTTTTTTTCATATTTAACGAGACTTTAAAAAGTGATTGTGGGGCCAAACTTCAGGCCCATGCAGCTCGACACTTATGCATAATGAAAATATAAATTTTAATTCACTTTGTCCATGATTTTTTTTTTCATCTTTGGAAAAAAAATCATGGGGCTGATATGTTTGACCCACCCCCACCAATAATAATTATGTGTGCTGAATTCAAAGTCATCAGGCCTAATTAAGGGCCTTGTACAAATTATTTGACCTGTATCAGTTCCATGAAGCACAACTGCATGGAAATATCTGTTTCATTTGCACAAAAGTACATCATTTTTTTAAAGTCTCGTTATTTAGAAATAAGGAAAATGTGTTACCAATTCGAATGGGAACATAGGGATTGTCATGCCTTCCGAAAATCCCCAAATGTTGAGATATTGGATTTTTATAAATGTGTAAATTCTATTACTACTGCTGTAACAATTATTTTTGAAAATAACAATATTAAAATTGCTCTATTGGGAGGGGGGAAGAAATTGTAGAACGGAGATGTTTCATTTGGGATGTATCTGGTGCTTTGTTTCCTTTAAAGATCCTAAAACTCCCCCATTAACTCTACCCCAGCCAAAACTAAAACATTCATCAACCGGTAATACTACCCACGAAAAATACCCCAAGAAAAAATATCTGCAAGAAAAACTACCTGCAAGGAAAACTACTTCGCTCAACTATAACCAAACTCATTATATGTGGCTATTATATGGAACATATTTTTTACAATGATGATCCATACGTCAATGAACCTGCTGGCCACATTAATTTTCAGATTAATAAATTTAATATATGATTTGCAAAATATGCAAATTACATCACACATGAAAATAAATTCCTGATTTTTTTTCACCGATGATTGTCTAGGTACAGGATTAGTCAAAATGTTCAAAGCAATGTTGTCTTTTTGAGATTTAAATTATGAAAAAATATTTTTGTTTTAATCCGTCAAAATAGAATCATGATACAAATTTTGACTATCAATCTCCATCACGTGTTCCATACCATCTTTACGAGGTCATTAAAAAAGACAACACATTTCTTGAAATAAGTTTCAGCAATAACTCAAATAACGAGACCAAACTTCTGACGATCATTTCAATATGGATGTAAGTAACTTGAAACAAACCAAGTAGCCTCAGATAATCTTACTGTAGCATGAAGGAGGGGTTGGCTCCCATTGTCCGTCGCGGCACGTGGCTGCATCGGTCCCGATCATGGTCGTGGCGGCCTCATCGCAGGTGAATTGGACAACTGTACCGTCTGTGTACAGATCCTGTGTGGGACTAACGCCCACTGTTGCATTGACGTTAGGTCGATTACAAGAGGCTATGGTAAAAAACAGTGAGTAAAGGAGAATTCCGACTCTAAAAAAAAAACCTTTCCACTCTTTTTTTTTTTTCATTTCCAGGAATACTTTCCAGGTCATAAAAACAATAACAAGAAAAACCGATGTCGGAATACAAAAAGGGTATTTCACGATTTAAATTGCATGTATATTCAAAAGTGAATACCGACGTAAAACATTTATTTACATATATTTTTTCTTACAAGTGAGTTCAAGCAAAACATAGCCAGGATCTTATGCAGTAGTGAAATAAACACACAGATATATGTCTAAGGAAGATTATCACTACCGAAACTGCTTGACAGAAAAAAAAAAGAATAAACAATAAAATGCCAGCTCACATCTAGAATATTCAAATAGGCTATAATTATACAAATTTGTATTTAGAAAATAATTTATACACAATCGACTTGATTTAATCTATTTTTTTGTATTGTTAAAAGTTTCCATTTTAAGAAGATCACAGAGGGAAATCAAACAGTTGTCATTTCGCGTTATATCGATTCCAAATCTAAACGTTTATATTTTCTTTCTCTTTCTGAAATCAGTGGATATTTCGCAAAGAACCATCACCTGCATGTTTCTCTTACTTTTCTGTATTTAAACTTACCTCTACTCCACCGATCACTAATGAATACATTTATGTCCTTTGCACACAAGGCATCATTTCTATTTCGTTATTACCTGCGCTAAGGTAATGGCCCACATGCCTGCAATCCAAGTCGATGTGTGCACTTCTCATTTCATAATATATATTTTTCCAGTACAATGGCGCCCTCACATGCTGCGTCAAATGCCACGCAAGTCGCTGACACAGTACAACGTCAGGCAAATTACGCATCGTGTGAACCGGGTCTTTTGAACGTACCTAGACACGTTGGTGTTGGTTGACTCCATTCCCCGTTACTGGCGCACTGGGCCGAATTAGCTCCGACCCTGGTATAGCTATCGTTGCACACATATTCGATAGTTTGAAAGAGCCCGTAGTTGCTACCCACTATGTAGCCATTGGTAGGCGGTTCAGGATCAGGACACCCAGAAGCAGCTTTAAAAGGAAATCCATGATTTGATTAACTAGTTAGCGACATCATGACAACACTTGGCTTTTACAATGTGGGTAATGTGTGGATATAATCAGGACCAATATCGACTTCCCGATATCGTCCAAAATAGCGTACTTGCACTACTGGAGAACAGGGGGCGCTTACTCACATCGTGTCACCACGTGTTGTGGCAATAGGGAAAATAACATTTCATGAATAAAAAATGCCCTTTTAGCTAATGTTCAGAATATCTAAATATTTTGCAGATCAAACAATGAATAAATGAACCAGCAGTGTAATATTTATTGGAGTGATCTAGTCTGAACAATGCCTTTAAAAGACAAATTGTTTTGTCTGAAGACATGTCAATTTTCCTATTACACAGCACATGATGAGACATTCTAGGTAGGCTACCCTGTCGGCAGGATTGGACCTATAGCCACAAACTGCTGTTTTGGGTGATGGTGAAAAGCCGACATTGGTCTTGACTGATTTGTGGGACATATATTGGAAGGTGCAATGAAAAAATAAAGTAAGGAACTTTTGCCTGATGACAGGCACTTAAATAACGATAACGATAATCATGATCATGATCATCATGACGACAATAAAAAAAATTAATAGTGATGATAATGATTAATAAAATTATTTTTATAATAATGATCATGTCAATTATAATAATAATGATAATGGTAATAATGATATTTATTATGATAATGATAATAAAGGTAGCTATTATAATGATTATAGGGCCAAATATATAAATAATATTATGCTTATCCCAATAATGTTGATAACATCACCAATTACCTATAGTAGTAACTGTCATTTAGTACACTCTCCATAGTAAGCCTATATCACAGCTTTTACCTTATAGCAATAGTGTATATTAAAAAATAATAATACAGACGAAATGTGTACAAAAACAACCAATATGGGTTTTTAATAATTTAGGAGAGAAATGGGTTATATAAATAGCTTCTTACATAAGTCTATGAATATTTATAATGATGCAGTGAAGGGACTGGTTTTATTCAATTATTTGGTTTCCAATTACAGATAATATTATGCAATCCCAGGCTTTGCTACGGACCGATCGTTTATAGCGGAAATTTGTCCATAGCACATTATCGCAGGACAAAAGGACCTAGGACGAATGTGTTACAATGTCACTAAAACACGCATAAAATGCAAACAAATATTGTTGCAAATAATCAAGTTGACTATGCATTATCTCTCTCTCTCTCTCTCTCACACACACACACACACACACACACGCACAAAACATACAAGCACCCACGCACACTCACACACACCCAACACACATTCCTACCCACACAGGCGCGTGTATTCTCTCTCTGTCTCTGTCTCCATTTTATTGCATTTCCCCATACATTCTCACTTCCTACTTCCCTGGTTGTACGACACATGTTCCGACGGCAATATTCTACACTAGCCAATTGTTTTAACTTCAATCCTGGACCAAACACTAACATAACCCTAATCCGAAATATGAATATAAACCTACAACTCAGTTGCATCCCTAACCTAACCCTATATCAAGTTTTAGGCAAAATAAAGGCAGATTTTGTCGCCATAGAATACCACTTTACTTCTACTCCCTTTCAAATTTTTAGTTTGACATCATCTGATATTTCAATAAGACCCTAGGCCTGCTAGTTTGTATACATACCGAAACACGTTGCTGTAGTTGGTGTCCATGTTCCGCTTTCGCATTGAAATTCAGTAGGACCAAGCTGAGTACCACTGCAATTTGACGTTGTACTCAGTGTTGTCGCCACGCACCCGGATGGGCTAAACGTGACATCACCGGCCGTGGCGTCCGTTGGGAATCGGGTGATATTCGCAGGGTTACACGATGACATAACTTCATAAGGCAAACGTATAAAGATTGAATAGGTATTTGGTGTTTATTCTTAATAAATGACCAAAGTCAGGCGAAACCAATTTCCTCGGAAAAGTTTTCCTTTTTTTCTTTGATTTCAAACCAAGATTGTTTTTCTTTCTTTCAAATTACAAGATATTGAGTTATCCCAAAGGGGGTCCCCTGTCTGCATAGGAAACTTGCTTCCTACAAACCTTCGGACAAAACACGAGCAGGTTTGTCAAGATTGTGCAAATTTAGAACCTGACATGATACTCTTCATCTTTTAAAATATAATAATAATAATAATAGCTAAAATTGAAAAAAAAAAATTCATCTACTAATGTGACCCTTTGTTAGAACTTACACGACAGCAAAGTCTTAAAAAGAGCAAGTTGCATGGTCACGCATAAAATACTACTTTATTTTCTTATTCAGTTTCATTATATAGCAATATCAAGACAATATTTGCCTCATCCGGAACGCATGAATTATATACTCCTTTTTTCCTAATTCAGTATGATTTATAAAGAATTCTCAAGATAATATTTACCTCCTCCGCACTCTGCCCTTACCAGCCCTGAAAGTAAAGAGAAGACCACAAGAATCTCAAGTAATGAACGCAGCAAATATTGCGTCTAATTCAAACAGTCACGTCAAACAGGAGAGAAAATTGTTTTCAAGTTATAATATTTGTTTTTTAACTATTCTTTTTCAAACTATAAGGTATTCAATTTTTTTTTTTTTTTAATGAACAAAAAACGAATTTGCAAGGAACATAATGCAGCATCGAGTCAATTACAATGGAATATATTCTTTATCATTATCATATGCTTCTTTGTTTATATGATTAATGATATGCTATCCTTAGTTTTAACAAATGACAATGATAATTTAAAAACGGTTATTCAGTTACTATTATATTAATAAGCCATTTTAAAGAAAGAAAGAAATAAATTATGACCAATAAAGGCATTGTATTAGTAGTAATCATTCGGAGTCAATGAAATTTGCCTATAAACTATAGTTACCTTTTACAAAACTATTTTTTTTAAAGTAACTGTAGTCACCTCTTAATTATTTATTTGTTAAGTTTTGGGACATGCAATTTAAAACCTTTGCTTTAAGGCGTGTCTCTAGGTTCAAATCTAATTCAACTTTAGTACGTTGCTATTAATGCTGTATCATGAAATCGTCATTGCACTTTTAACATGACACTTCTAAATCCAACTGTAAAATTATTTTGAAATGGGAATGAATAAAAATGTTACAATTACATCGGTTCAACAATAAAGGTATTATTTTCTTTTTGCAACCAAATATATGGAACTGAGAAGAAATATTTCTCAAAACTGTAATTTGTTGACAATAACGGTCGTTCTTTTTATTCCGTGCAGGCACATTCCAAAGTACAGACTCAACAAAGAAATGCAGAAGAGGTATACGCCTAATACAGTCTAATCAAAATGTTGTAGGTTTAACATGTTTGATTAATACCTTTACGAGGTTCATTTTGATTGGAAAACGTTAAATACTACCTATTACTATGAAAGAGCACATTTATGCCAAATAATTGTTTGTTCATACGTATACATGTATAAAATTATTTTCCTTTGCTCAACAAATATGATATTTCGAATATACACTATTTTCCTTTCGGTATGTTTTTAATTTCTCTTCTTTCTAATCCTATAATAGAGTAGCAAAATGAATGAAGCATGGTTTCATTTGTAAGAATGAATACAGAATACAGGGCATAGCAAAACTTTTTAACTGTTATTTTGTTTTTCTGTGATTAAAGTAAACTGTTAATACTAGTAAAATCTAAATCGCTTAGCCTATTCGTTGAAGGTGAATCGAGTAGTGGTTACTATTAAGAAAGAAACTGTCTCGAACATATCCTGAATGATTCATTATGGAGTAAATAGTAGCAATTTTGTATTATGATGTTTTTCATTTCAAAAAATAGTAACGAATCGCTAGAATTTGGAGAAAATAACAGTGAAAAAGCACTTGACATCGATTAGGGTATATGGGACTACAGAAACATTCGTCATAAAAATTCTGTCCAAAGTGACAGTTTATGTCTACTTATATTCAAAATATAAGAGCAACTTTTGTCATGGGACATTGCTCCTGCGATATTCTTGGGAATAAAATAAAATGGGAATAAAGTTAAAGTTCACAAATCACATTATTTTCAAAACAATATTGTATTTTTGATAGACAGGAACATCTTGAAAAAAAAGATGGTCTTGTTAGTATGATAAATGAAAATTAAGCATTGTCTACTTACCCACGAAATGGAGGCTTAAAATGACACTTAGCAACAACCGACGATACATCGTAAAGGTAATATCTAGTCCACCGAACAGAATCTGACTAATATTGGGTCCAGGGAGATAATATCAAACTCAAAAATGTATAAATTATAGCACCTGAACGTCACGTTCGCTCTTGGTTAGTGTAGTTGAAATCCAAAGTTCTTATACCTGTCTCTGATGTTTATGTGAATGGGTGAAAGATGGCAAAACATGAATCCAACACCCGTCAGTTTGATGTAGGAATGACAGCGACCTACAGTATACGTAGATTATAACGACGGGAGGCTCTTGAACTATTTTGACTACTTGAAGAGAATTGAATGGCGTAGGCAGGGGGCGAATCCCTGCAAAGTGGTAAGCATCGGCAAATGGGCGTGGTCATATTTATCTTGAAAATCACCGTTTACATATATGATGCGTCACTGTATGTAACTATTATACTAGTGGAACCGGTCGGTTCTTGTATTAAGCCTATTGGAATGAGATAATTCAGCAGTTGGCGGGTTGATGAGGTCCAATGTAAAGTTTGACTAGCTTCAAATAACAATTCGTCAAATTTACCTGATATTAATGGGTGAAAAACGAGCTATTTACAATGCTAAGCTGTTGACACTTTTTACATTCTTAAATACTGTAATCAGCAAACGTTGTTATTGTTATTGTTGTTCTTATTGTATTTATTTTATGCACTACAGCATTGCATTAATGTGATTTAAAACAGTCAATAAAGCTGACATGAACTGCAATTCCATTATGTTTTCCTTGTCAAATTTTCAAGGAAAATTTTGGATTCAGTCACGATCACACTATCTATGCTCATAATCTTTTAGTCTTGGCTAATATTTTTCTCACATCACTCCTATTTACATGATACATTTTAACTATCATTGCCTTTAGGAAGAGTTCCACAATAATATTACCGACACTGAAAGATTCTTTTATCGAAAATTCTTTTGAAAAAGTTCACAAGCCTTATCATCCTTGTTATCACCTTACTATCGGAGAAATACATAGTTATTCATTCAAGCAATTGTTATTTTAGGGAAGCCGAATAATTCCTATTGGCAATAGCTTCCTCAAGTTTAAAACATGAATTTCTCTCACTTTATACCCATCCATCAAAGACTCAAGAATGGGTCGTCTCGACGAGTAAACAGAATCTCAAGTTCGCTCTTGGCTGCAAACAGGTCTGTAAATTTAAAGAGGAGGTGGATACGGGTTAATAAAAGGGTCGGTCGAAGAATTGTTGGTATGCAAACTTGATATCCGTGATATTTTCCCCCATTCTCGATCATTCACGAAACTATTTTAAACAAATGAAAGAGAGAAAGGTCGAAAGAGATTACCGTGTTGGATAACGTCTTTGACAACCGTAAAGGAGTGTTATTTTAGAGGGATGGGTCTATTGATTTTACATAGTAACCGGTGAAAAGTTGCACCAAGACATATAACAAACTGAACTTGCGATTATTTGCCTATACTTTGAGGACTGCATGTTGACAACCCTTTGGTTTGCAATCACTTGTAGACATGGCTCCAAGTGCATAATCTCGACTAAAAGTAAAACGTCATGTGATGTCATGTTTATGAGAAAGAATTCTTGTAAAGTATTCCAGTGAAATGATATAGGAAACATCAAAATTCAAATAGCTCATTAGTTTATACCTACTTGTATATCTCATTTCCCCATCCTTTGTCGTATGTGTTGGTTTTTTAATTCAGTGTTCCTTCAAAAGATTGATATCAATTTGATGGCAATTGTTTAAGCTGGAATCGAGGTTATTCTGAATAACACAAAAAATCTTATGTTTCCTGGATCATATAACAACATTATAGCCTAACTCTGTTTCCGGTGTGATAAGCTCTAGAGCACTGGAGAACACACGTCTCGAAAGACAATTTATCCAGTATAGCAACACTTAGTATGCCTTCCCTCTGCAATGATTTATCAAATATCATGAATTTTTAAAAAGACATTTTAGTTTGTGCATGAACATATCACCTCATCATCTGCAAAGAGTAATACAAGTCAATGATTAGTTTTCATTAGGAGTCATGATGAACTTGAAGTATAATGCAGATTTTTGTTTTCCAAAGATTTTAATTTCGCTTTTTAAAATGTCCATCATTGCTATCACATCGGAGGGGGGGGGGGGGTCTTTTTGAATTAACTGCATCAACTTTTTAACTGTTATTTTGTTTTTCCTTGATTAAAGTAAACTGTTAATACTAGTAAAATCTAAATCGCTTAACCTATTCGTTGAAGGTGAATCGAGTAGTGGTTACTATTAAGAAAGAAACTGTCTCGAACATATCCTGAATGATTCATTATGGAGTAAATAGTAGCAATTTCGTATTATGATGTTTTTCATTTTAAAAATAGTAACGAATCGCTAGAATTTGGAGAAAATAACAGTGAAAAAGCATTTGACATCGATTAGGGTATATGGGACTTGTTGACATTGTTGTTCACTTGTTGACATTGCTCCAAGTGCATAATATCGACTAAAACGTCATGTGATGTCATGTTTATGAGAAAGAATTCTTGTAAAGTATTCCAGTGAAATGATATAGGAAACATCAAAATTCAAATAGCTCATTAGTTTATACGTACTTGTATATCTCATTCCCCCATCCTTTGTCGTATGTGTTGGTTTTTTTAAATCAGTGTTCCTTCAAAAGATTGATATCAATTTGATGGCAATTGTTTAATCATTGCTATCACATCGGGAGGGGGGGGGGGTCTTTTTGAATTAAATTAAAGCGTTAAAATCCATGGCAATTTACAATTTCGCCTTAAACGGCGGATATTTTGGATTCTTTATTGGATTTTTATATTTCAGGATTGTGCTTGGCCCATAATATCATTCCTTACATCTAAATCAATGGCGTACCTCTCCGACAAGCCCCCTCCCCCCCCCCCCAACAAAAAAGGGGTAAAATCAAGCTTTTGTTTCATTTCTAAACACCTAAATCATAGCTAAAGGGGGTACGCTACGCCTATGATCTAAATCATACTTTGATACATTCCATTTCTCCTAAAGCTACAATGATGACTCAAAAGTTGAATAAGGTTGTCCGTAAGGCGAGATTGTTCCAAATAACTGAGCTTTATTTCAAAAAAATTTCAGTTTTTAGATCTGATTTTTTTTTTATTATTATTTTTTTTTTTTTTTTTTTTTTTTGTGGTGTGTCGCAAGCACCTACAAGCTTCTGGTCGAACGTTGCAGTCATCAATATAGAAATGTTGACTGCTTTGAGGGGCACGGTTAACACTATGGCCCGAGGTGAGCTCGCAACTGTGCTATACCCCGAGACGACAGTCGAGGGGCGTAGCACAGTTGCAGGATCACCGAGGGTCATGGTTTTAACCACGAAGCTTGTAAATCCGTAACAAGAGCGGGCAATAAATTATTTGCCATAATTGCCCTCTTTCGGGATTTCCCTTTAGACCACTGTACTAAAAAAGAGGGCAACAATTTGCCATATTCCACCCTTTCGTGTCAGTGTGCTTTTATCATTGTGTATGCGTTAATGTGTACAAAGGCTTAAACAACGGATATGCGCGGTAACAATTTACGTCGCAATTGCTTGGCCCAAAGATTACATACCTGAAATCAGAGGGACTGACAGGCAAAGAGATGGGCATATACATGATATAGGTAATAATAATACCTTTTAACGTATGAAATGCGTTAATAAGCCTTTACCCCAAGTCTAGACACCAAGGATGAAGTTTGGCAATAGGTGTTTTTGGGGTCGGGCGTTTTGCCCTTGTTGGAGCGCGTCCAAAAATTCCCTCTTAATTGGGCATTAATTTATAACACCACATTCTTATATTGAGTACGCTTACATTATTTTGTAAATCAAAACAGTGTATAACAAGAAGCTTCCTGAGATGAAGGGTTCGAATTTGGTTTTAGAACAATCGAAAAAGAATGCATGTTATATCCAACGTTTGCCAGGTAGGTTGTGACAAGCTGAGAAATCATGTCGCAATAATAATAATAATAATAATGAATATTTATAAAGCGCCACATCCACTAAAATACAGTGCTCAAGGCGCTGGAAAATAGAAATTATTGGCAAATTGGCCGTGGATGGATTTTGATAAGTATTGCCCTACGTTGGCCACGTGACAAGCTGAGAAATCTTGCCACGAAATCTACGTGGAAAGGGCGAGCTGAGAAATCTTGCCATGGATTTGGGGAAGCTGAGAAATCTTGCCATTAATTTTGGAGAGTTTGCAAGCTGAGGAATCTTGCCTTTTGTTCCTGAACTAGTTAACCAATTATTTTCCAAAATTTATTGCGGCAAGCTGAGAAATCTTGCCACGAGTTTTAAATTGAGGAAGTTTCATTACGAATCCTAGATTGATATACAATGAAAATCAAAGAGCCTGGGCTCGTAGGAAATATATCTCAGGAGGCCACAACAATCAATATATGATATTATATGAAGTACGATACGAAATTATGTCATGATTATCGTTAATGATTATGGAATTTTATGGAGCGGATTCTATCTTGATAATGCTGCTCGAATTATTAAACCACAGAATACCGCATATAACCTTGTTTTGTTCTCATTATTTGTCTGGAATGGGATAATAATCATATTGGCTGGCTCTACTTCAGTCAATATTATAAAATTATTACCTATATGGGGTATTTTTACAGTGCAATTAAAATAATCATATTTTGCGCGGTGCGCAAATGACCTGATATTTTCCCTCTTCTTTTTTTTTCCCACAGATCCGCTCAATGGGGGATTATGGGGGTCCAGGATTTCCCTCCATAATTCTCTGCCAAGCAAAAAAAATGGGGGGTTCGTTATAAAAAGGGGGAACAATGCATAGTTTTCTTCCGAGGGGGGGGGGGAGGTAAGGGTCGGATGTGCCTCCCTAGATCCGCCACTGATAGTTCTGTCTTGTATAAATGAACGACCTGCCAAACGGAATAACACATCTAGTGGCGTATCTACTGGGGTAGAGGGGCACGTGCCCCGGGTGGCACTCATGGTGTTCGAGGGTTATTTTCGCCCCAGTCAAGGACAAAAATTTAATGGGTAATAAATGGTGTTTTATAGGGTTTGAAATGCTCCCTCGCATAATTATGTTCCACGCCCCAAATCAGAGTTTTAAAGTGTTAACCATTAATTGACTCAAGTTGCTTTGCCCCCCCCCCCCCCTTGCATAAGGCTTGTTAAATTTTGCCCCCGCCCCACCCTCCCGATGCATAAAAAGCACTTCCAAAGTACAGAACATTCGAAAGAAATCAAAAATTGACCTTGCAATTTCCTTTTTCTTCAAATATATTTCTTCAGGGTTTTCATTTATTTTGCGCCCCAAAATAGGAATGTTCAAATTTTCAAAAAAAATCTATTGATAGGTCGCTGCCTTCCCTTAGAATTTTTTTTTTGTGTGTGTAAAGGTCAAAATTTCATTTTGAGGGGTGAAAAGGAAAAAATAAATCTGCCGCTCGGCGGTTGTGAGCACGCAAAGAGCACGCAAAATTGGAGATAAGCACGCAAAGCATGCTCCTCGGGGGTGAGTGCAGGGAGGGGGAAGTTTTCCCCCTCCCGCGCAAAGCCCGAAAGCTTTGACGTTTTACAGCCAATTTGAAAGAAAGATAAAGGCTCGTAACCCTTTTTTTGGGGGGAGGGGGGCGGAAAGTTAGTTCGACGCCGCTTTTCAGTTATTTTGGATGCAATACTCTACTGTATGTAACAGGGTGGGTGCAGGGAGTGGGAGTTTCCCCCTTCCCCGCGCAAGGCGCGAAAACTCTGACGTTTTAGCAAATTTGAGAGAAACATAACAGCTTGTAGCAAACAATGTTTTAGGCGAAAAGTTAAAGTTGGACCCCCCAATTGCTTTTCAATAATTTGGACGCAATATTGCACTGCATGTAATAGGGGTGGGTGCAGGGAGGGGAGAGTTATTTCCCCCCTTCCCGCGGGGAAGGGGGAAATACTTTGACGTCTTAGCAAATTTTGAGAGAAAGATAACGGCTTGTAGAACCTTTTTAGGCGTTTTTCTCTCACTTCCCCCGCTTTTCGCTCTTGTTTTTTTTTTTAGTGGCTGAATTGGGCGGGGGTCTATGGCACCCCGGTGCCATCCCCCCCCCCCCCCCCTCTCTCTACCCCAGTGCCGACAAGGAAATGCATATAAAGGAAAGACAAACAGATCTGTCTCGTGAATACTTATTATGTTTTGGGAAGGCCCTCGAGACAGATATTCAGTTTGTCTCGTGGGTCCTCATGTTCATGTTAAAATATCTTGCTTCGTATCGTGCATTTCTTCATACCTGTCCTCCCCCCCCCCCCCCCCCCCCCCCCCCCTCTCTCTCTCTCCATCTGACCCATCTTTCTCGATCACTCTCTTCCTATCCTTAACTTCAGCTTTTTTCGCCATTTTTTTCTCTCCAAATACACACTTTCTCTCTCTCTTTCCCTCTAGTGTCTAGAGGATAAGTCCACGGTCTAGTGACCATGTGATATTCAGATATGCAGGTAAATGAATGGATGAATATGATACATGAGGACATGAAGGTATAAGGGAGAGCGTGAGGGAGAGAGAGTGAAGGGGGGGGGGGGGAGATAAGCATACATTAACAATACATAACATATTCATTACACGTGTATAGGCTTAAACGCAACTATAATGCACACATTGATAATGATTACTATCATCGTTTTATTCATAATGAAAATAATATCATAATCAATATCTAATTGCAACAATTTTAGTGGTTGTTTTGGATTTGTCTTTTTAATCACCATGATCATGGTAGCATTTTTTCATCTCTTTCTTCCTCTTCTTGCCAATGTTGCATTTCTGAAGCAGAAAGGCCTATTAATGACCTTATCATGTTCTTTTTCCAAATCGTCACGACCACATCCAGTACAATTGAAATCGCAAAATTATGTATCCGAATTTCTTCAAGCTATTATCATTCTGTTTCTGTGATTTCGTGTGATTTCCATCAGATCATCTTGCAATTATATTAGTTCATATTCGGCATTCATTTCACAATAATGATGATAAAATTTCCCCATTGTTCAGCAGGGAAATACTATCGATTTGGACTTGACTTAATTAACATAAAAATATAGCGATTTTATCCCAGAGTATTATGTAAAATCTGTAAGTCCAGATAGTTTCTATCTTTGCCCATACATTGATATCCATATACACTACCATTCATTTTCGTTATTTTAATAACTAATTGACGTCTTGTTATCACAATTACCAGGTGGTTTTTTTTTCTTAAAAAAAGCTTCAGGCAAATGTTTACAGGAAGAGCCCGATGATTGATGGCGTAACCGTTACATTGCTTTAAAAAATCTAAGACGTATTTTCAAAGCACAACCATTTCAATAACAATGTGATCATCAGAAAGGCGCATATGTCAGGTAATAATTGTTCCAAAATTGTACTAGGTGTTAATAAAAAACATTCGACACTTTTGATATTTAATAACTCAAAAATTATAACTCTTATCAAACTGAGGTTTTCACATTGTAAATTTGAAGGATGTCAAGTTTATTGGGAGCAAGCTTTTGCTTTAATACTTTTCATTAATGAAATATTGCTCTGAATATTTAATTAGATTTTCACCTTTTGCAAAATGAAGGCTACGAAATCTGTATCAATGATTAATTCAGAACACAATAGTTGTCATTGTGCATTGCAGCTGGAATTTCAGAACATCATTTTTCACCCAGAGTCAAGAATCATTAATAACACCGGACAACAAAAGACTGGCAGGAATGACACTTGCTATACACAATGGTATTGTTTTTTCTGAATTTTCTATGGCCTTGATTTTCAAGAAGTGAAGATCTAATCAAATATTCAATGCATTATTTTAAGAAGATTTTTGTTCAAAGAAATGTCAAAAAACTTGCTCCCAATAAACTAGACATCCTTCAACTGTTTTTAACATCTATTACTTGACTATGCAACTGCTACGTCAGTATGTACTTACAAGTATCTTTTCCATGAAATTCACGGATTCAGCAAAAAAAATAATACAAAATGATTGAATTTAGAAAGAGAGATTGGTTTCGTGTCCGTGGAAATAGGCAACGGATAGGAGGATCAGGGCCCCGATTCATAAAACTTGTTATCAATAAGAAGTTACAATAATTGTGATAAGTTACTGAAATCATTGCGTCTGATTGGCTGAGAGCCAATTTGTCATAGAAATGGGGCAGTTGTTATTGATAACAAATTTTTACGAAATGGTTTACGTTACGAGCTGGCGGTTTTGTCGTCCTCACTTCGGACTGTTCTTTGTATGTCCATCCTGGAGAAGCCCTCTATCGACAGCAGGGAGCATCAACATGTTATCTAACAGCGCGACTTAACCATGGTATAGAGTACCGAAGTGTGACGTGATCAAATTTTGATTTTTGTATTTCAGTATTGTTATGACCATATTCAGGTAGAGCATGATGGAAAACGTTCACACATCAAATTTGACATGAATCAGTTCATGGTGGCCCAAGGTATGGCTATATGAATATATAATTAGCCCCATTGAAGTCAGTGTAAATTGGCCTGGTTCTTAACAGTTTAGAACCAGGCCAATTTAACACTGACTTCAATGGGGCTAAGGAGGTATTCATGCGGCCATATCCCGGGGCCCAATGAGCCAATTGCCATAAAATTTGGGCTCTGGATGTTTTTTACCATGTTCCTTTGGGATATGGTATAAAAAATGTCAAAATGAAAAAAAAAAATAGCTTTTTGTGACGTCATCACTTCGGTACTCTATAGTAGTGTTATTTTTTCCTCGCCATGAGCAGTCTGGTGGTGACGAGAGAAAGACTGGCGATGAGGAACAGACAGATCCCAGCTAAAATTGCGATAACGACGATGTATACGGCAACAGGTTCTGGAACAGATGACGACAAATCTAACAGAAGAAAAAAAAATGATTAAGATGCATGATAAAATACAGGATTAAAAGTTGAATTAATATGATGATCCTATTTTAATGATATTGAAATATATTGTGTAAACTATATTTTTTCTAAATGAATAAAAAATATATACATACTTTTCTAAATAATATTTTAAATGATATCTTCTAACCTATATCCATTTTAGATCTTTATGTTTTTATCTGTTATCTCTCAGCTATGTTACTTATTTGTTGAAACCCGTTTTGTTCGTCTATGTCTTTCTATGTTCCCCATGCACGTATATGCTATTCAAAGATTCGTTAAAGATTTCTCCAATGTTTTTTCTTCACCAAATAAATATCGAACCTGGCGCGCTCTCTCTCTCCCCCCCCCCCCCCCCCCCCCCCCCCCCCTCTCTCTCTCTCTCTCTCTCTCTCTCTCCGTGTCCTTGTTAATATTGATCATGTTTAATTTCACAAGCATTAACCGTTACCTTCTTGTCGAGATGAATCAGGTAAAACGAAACGGCTGTATGCTGAATTTATCGGCCGGATCGGCCCGACTTTCAACCTCTTCCCCCTCCTTGGTCCGATATGTGCCGCGCTTCTTCTCCGGCGACGGCGACCACTACCACTACAATCTTCGCTCCATGGCTCTATGCAGTCTGAACCGCCTTGTTCGCAGACCAACACATCACAGTGGATATAGACCTATAATAACAACAAAAAAGAACAAAGCAAAAAAAAAATGATATTACTCTGAACTTACATTGTGGTTAATGCATCTATCCATTTTTGTTGTTGTTTTGATTTATTTGTTTTAATTGATTGTGGTTTTTTTTACTATAAAAAATTACCCCGCTCGTTGAATTCATACATGGCGGTTAATACATCCATTACGTACCTAAGGAGGAGGGGGGTGTATTTTTTTTTAAAGATATAAATAATTACCCCTGATTCCTGCTTACTTTTAAGTGCACGTTCTCCACTCGTTGAAAGCATTCTATCCAGACGCCATTTTACAGACTTGAACCATGACGTTTCCGAACTAGCGGGAATCTTTGTCTGGTTAAAACGTCTTGAAAAGGATCTTAAGCGCCCCGAATGAATTATGAACTGTATGTAGGCCTCTTTCGCACTGAATTTTACACAACTTTAATTGATAAACCTACTTTATTCATGCTTTTGTATTTAAAAAAATGCCATGATGTAAACCATTTAGATGCAGATTATCCGACTTTTTCATTCGACCTCTACGTATTTTATGCAAAGAATTCAAAATTTCAATCAGGATACACAGCAATCACTCCTAACTTAGATAATTATACAAGACCAAGCTCAGTTTGGATTGAAGGGTTAAGGCTCTCCCAGAAAGTGATCCGACATTTCCTCCGGCGACAATTTTCTAGGCTATATTTTGGCAAAGATGTAGGGCTAAGCTCAGGGTTGCAAACGGGTTTTAGGTTTCTTTTAGGGTTATTGTTAGGTATAGTCTTTGGTCAAGGGTTTAAGTTAATAATTCGAATACTAGTAGTGCATGCGACTAACATTGGAGAGATTGTCACCTGAGAACAGCTCTGCGAAATGAATACTTACAGAATCACCTCGATTGAGAAATCGAAAGCTCGTCAAACTAAAAAGGGCGCGGGTCACATCATTGTAAAATTCCACAGTACTGTCCTTCACTGGGCAACTGTATGAATCAAAACAATATATATAACAAAGAAGAAAGTGATGAAAACATGTGGTGTACCGTATGTTTTATTTCAGTATTTAAGTGTCAGAACTTTATTTTAAAAAAAAATCTTTCTTTCCAAGTAACGGTTAATGAATAGAATATTGAACAATAAAAATAGTTTAAGTATACACTTATCAATCTCATAATATATCGTCGGCTTGTAATTTAGTTACAGATTTGTTACAATTTGTATTATTAGCTCTCTCTCTCTCTCTGTCTCTCTGTATATATAAGAGCAACAATTGGCTCACACTCTTTAACATGGTGGGGTAGTGTACTCGGGTGCTAATTAATAATATATAGAGGCAACAAAATAAGTAAACATGCAGACGTAGCTGTTGGTATCACGCTTTTAATAAGCTTTCGGGCACTTCGCCCTTCTTCAGATCTACATGAGTAGGACAGAAACAGACCACACGCAGTTGCACTCATAGTAAGTTTACACCTATGACTATGAACATATATTCTAGTTGTACTAGTTGTATCACATTATTAGGTTCCCTTTATTGTTGTGAATATATAATATATATATATGCTTTCAAATATATCCGTTATTCTTATTACTGTTTCTGTCCTACTCATGTAGATCCGAAGAAGGGCTAAGTGCCCGAAAGCTTATTAAAAGCGTGGTACCAACAGCTACGTCTGCAGGTGTACTTATTTTGTTGCCTCTATCTCTCTCTCTCTCTCTCTATATATATATACATGCATATATATATATAGCTCTAAAGGCTACATTAGGTGGACAGTTTTTGTCTTATTTCCATGCTCAACTGTCCACCTAATGTAGGGGACGCTATTATGACGAAATAAACCGCATTGTTGTGTGTCCACCTAATATATATATTATATATATATACAGTCATTATATCAGTCTGTCGGTAAATGGAAACCACTAGCTCGTCTCTGTGGCATAGTCGTTAAAGTATTGGCCAGCAACCCATCCTCGAAATTCGGTGGAGATGGGTTTTTTTTCAACCTTTGCAAAATTCCATTTAAAAAGCTTTAATACAGCTACTTACCATTATTCTCTCATTTTCCTTCTTTTTTTTGCAATAAACATCATGATTACGAGTGTCGTTTAAAGTTATTAGAGCACAATTTTCACATCTGCAGGAAAGTTCCGAACCCAAACTTTGCCAATTGTACAAGATAAATAGACAAACGAAATGTCTTTGCTGAAACAATATTCTTATATGTGTAGTACTAACCCACTGGACACCAAATCATAACGGGTGGAATCAGTCGAGCTGGAGGAGGGTGTGGCCCAACACTTCTGGGCGGTGACCCGAAGCACGCCACCACCGGCCAGCAACGAAATCCCGAAGAATACTTTCTGGTCCAAGTCAACGTAGACGGCACTGTCAGCGATCACGGTAGCGAATGTCTCGTCCTCGTAGATGAAGAACTGGAACTGGTAGGTGCCGTCGTCGGTGAGAGAGCGGGAGATGGTGTAGTTGTTGAGTTGGTAGCTCACGGCATCGATCACGCCCTTTCGGTCATAGGTGCAGGTAAGGGGAAGATCCACAGACGGGCCGTTGACCACTCCTGTTGGCGAGTAAGCTACCACGCGGTTCTTGTAGATGTCGTAGTAATACGTTTCGTCCTGTAATGATATTTTAAAACATAATTGTTAGGTATCAGCCATCTACGTTTAGTCTTGATTTAATTTATTTCATATTGTTTTAAAGGGATACGCCACCAGGCGGCTGTGGGGAAAGTCAGGATTGCGTAAGCCCCATTCACTCGTACACAAAGTTTGTGCGTCGAGCGAGTCCGTTGGACTACTGGGATTATATGCACAAAAACGTCCACAATCTGCGATTGAGTATCCCTTTAATGTTCTTGTTATCATTTTTTTTTTATGTTTTCAAATTACATGTACTCACCATTCCTTTCTTAAAGTAGTTAATACCACCACTTATCATTTTTACCTCCCTTTTTCTATATCAATTGTATTTTATATCATTATAGATTTATAATCACGGTTCAATAAGTTGTCATCGTTAAAATTAATGGATGCTTCAATTACGTTTTGGGGTTTATATATTTCTCATACTTTTGTGTAGCCATTGATTCCTCTTGTTTGTTATTATTGTATCTATTGTGTATCATTTATACACCAATGTTGATATTCATGGGCGGGGGGGGGGGGGGGGAGGGGGGGGGAGGGGGGGGGGTTAATACCAGGACAAAGATGTAAACCACTCTTATAACTGATCTTGTTATCCTGTATACATATCTTTTAATAAATAAAAATAAATAAATAAATGTCAAATACAATTCGCTTCATGTGCATCCATTTTTCTTTACATACGCTTCTATTATACATACATTCGTCTTAGCGCGTGGGAACATGAACCCATTATGGTATTATATTAGAAACTTGCCGAAGTATGATAGACATGGAATTTTCTCACTGTCACTTTGTCCCTCACATGATTGTCTTGTTCCAGTTCGTGATAAATCGTATTTATATCATCACATTTATCAGGTCTTTTTTTTCAAGGCCTCAATCAAACTTATAATCTCACGAATGAATCATTTTAGACGACCGGGCATTTTATAATTTCACGAATTAATCAATTAAAATGATTAATGTCGTCTTAAATGGATAATTCGTGAAACTATAAGTTTGATTGAGGCCTTGAAAAAAGAAAACCTGATAAATGAGATAGTAATATAAATTTTACACTTGGCAATTTTTAATGCTGCCATATAATTATCTGGATGATCATTTGCTTTTATTTGGCTTGTATAATTATATATGTATATTGTGCAATATCCATTATATTTCTCGGAATGGCCTGTGCGGGTTCACATGCCTACGGGCAACAGGGAGGTACTTCTCGTTTGTGAACTCTGACCCACATGCCATTCCGTCTTATCTTGTTCCATATATGTTTAGTCTGTTACTCTGTATGCATATCTTGTATTCGCCTTTATGGTCAAATGAATAAATAATGATGATGATAATGATGATAATCATAATAATAATAATAATAATGATAATAATAATAATAATAACAATAATAACAATAGCAATAATAACAACTAAATCATTTTTACCATTGGCTACTACAACTTCGTAATGTGAAACAACCTATCATAAAGTTTGTAACTACTTACACCTTCTGAGTCACTTTCTTGGGTGTGAACTGTCCCACAGTCCCCCAGCTTTGAGGTAATGTTGACAAAACCTGAAGAATCGTTCACACCAGTGCAGTTCTTATTATTCTCCAGCACAAGCTCCTCTGGCTTGAGCCCATCTAGCAATACATAAGGTACTTGAACCGTGAAACTGTCGTAAGCACACGTCAGTGTAATCTGGTCCACTAATGTCTCCTCTGTGTAAAGATTGAACAGGGAAAAAGAAAAGGAATATTTTAGAGTTAGCTTATATATCAAAAGATATCTTTAGTTCTCTCCAGAAAATGGCATTTCGAGAGACACTGCCTATACAATATTTGAAAAGTTTGTCAAGCGGTCCATGATTTATCTTTTGTTGTTTTAAATGGCGGGCCACATGCACCTCTTCCTCGGGGTCGCCCCTGCGAACTCCTTGTATAAAGCGCTAATGTATTTCATGATGAAAATGGTCACACGCTTACTCAAAGTGTAAACTACATTTAATGTCTAGAGTAAGATAAGCGGAGGCGTTGTCAGAGCAACTTCTAGCAGGTTGTCGGAATAGGTACCCGAATAAAAAAACACAGAGTTAACACCCTTTTGGCTCCAAACTGACGAATTGGCAAGGCAAGCACGGTAAAACATAGGGTTTCTCAGAAATTAAGATTTGGCGACAACAGCACTGGATTTGACATAGTTATTTAGTTGAGAAAAAGTAGAGGTATGACACGCTCTCTGGCGATGTTCTTGAAGATAAGGGACTGAAAGGGACTCACCCGCACAGATTGGGACCAGGGCAGACCATGTCCCATTGTCACAGGTTATCACCGATGCGCCAAGGATGTCAAAGCCGGGATCGCACTCGAATAAGACCTGTCCGCCGTGAGCGTACGACGAGTTTACATGCTGGGAGCCGTTTACCGGTGTGCCCGGGTCACGGCAATCAGCTACGAAGTAGAAAATGAGAAATGAGGATGATATCGAATGCAATCAATTATCTACTAGTAATCAATTAATCCTATAATAGTTCGGAAAAAAAGAAAGATCATGTAGAATATAGAAGGATGGAACATTATAGGAATAAGTGTGATAATACCTGACGCAGGGGCCTGCGAACGATTGTGTTACTGGAGGTGCTGTGAGCAAAAAAAAAGGTTAAAAAAAAGTCCTCAGCATTTTAATGTGTCTTTTTAAGTCCAGAAATCTCTGACAAGCAAAAAAAAAAAAAAAGGAAAAAAAAAGGTCCTCAGCGGTTTAGGGTCTCTTTTTAACTATTTTTTAGCTACACCACCCCAGCATCCTAAGCCTTCTAGGGGGTGCTGCAGCAACCCCTGCACCCCCGGCTAACAGGCCCCTGGCCTGCCGGTATAATTTATGGGGGGGGGGGGGAATCATGAGAAAAAAATGTCTAATCCTATTTTCCAGTCTACTGGTTAAAAGATGGTGATTCAAACAAATGTTCACCACGCACGGTGAATTATACTTGTGTAGCAATAATTCCTAATACATGTATATGGTACCCCTAACTACACCTGAGTTGAAAGAGACAACTCCACGTAAAATACATTGTCTAAGGAATAACTCCAGAAAACGATCAGCTTTAGAGTGATTTTTTTATATTTAAATAAACCATTTCCGTTTATAGACAGGCTGATACCTTTGAATCGTAACTAAAATAACATCAAATCAAAACACTTTACTAAATATCTCATGATAATGTAGCCATCATAGTTATTCAAACACTTGCAACCGGCGTGCAAGTCAAATATTTCCACCGTTTGCAGCACGGGGAAGCATCTGACAGCACCCTTTTAGTCTAGACGTGCCGCTTTTGAAAATAGATAACTCACCTTTGCACTCTGGAAAATCTGAACTCCATACTCCATCCAGACACGTGACCGTGTCGTCACCATCCAGTGTGTAGTTGGTGAGACAGGTGAAGTTGACGCTGTCTCCATAGTAATGAGGAGGTCCGCTTTCGTACACCATTCCATTGTCAATTTTAGTAACGTTAGGACAGTTTTCTAAATTAATAGAAGGAAGTGAAAAAAAAACTGATCACACGGCAAATAGTCGAAATAGTTTGGGTTTTTTTCCCCGGTGTTTATATGTGTTGTGTTTACGTGTGAGTAAAAAAAGAATGAATGTTTTATGCGAATATTAAATGTTATTTTATAAGCCTCCAGTCACATGTCGATAGCAACATGGAGGCCAGAGATAAAGGCAAATCTTTTTTCTTTCTTTTTTTTAATTCAACAGTTTCAGAATTCAGTATACACAATCATGCATGGACCACTTTTGGGAAATAGCTGTGCCTTTATCCCATCCATCGAGGTACAATCCTGTTTCAACTTCTTCTTCTTCTTTCTTCTTCTTCTTCTTCTTCTTCTTCTTCTTCTTCTCCTCCTCCTCCTCCTCCTCCTCCCCAATGGTCTCTTCCCCCTTTCTCTTTCGCTCTGTCTTCCTCCCTCCTTCCCTTCTGCAATTTGTTTTAAATTCATATTTTTGCTGTTGTTATTTTTTGGCAATTCTATGAAAATCTTGATGTGAGATAACCAACAAGGAATATTTACCGTAGCAATAGACCGTTCTGTTGAAAGCACCATCATCGCAGTATACCGTCTCAGATATCACTAACCCGGAACCGGAAGTGAATCCATCATCACATACTACTTCAACGGAGTCGCCATGTTGTGTCAAATCGGTTGCATTGTCAAAGTTAGAGTTGTCCACATCCGGTCCTTGACAACTTGCTGCAAATAATTATGCATACATCATAAGACATTAAGACATTCTTAAGCTTAAAAGTATACGAGTGGGCCTTTCCTCCCCATCCTCTATCCATGGCAAATTATGTCAAATATCACCACCCCCCCCCCTCTTTTTTCTTATTCTCTCTTTCACTGTCTAGCTAAGCCATTGTATGTTCTAAAACTGGTAGGCTTCTCTTCCAGTAATAATAATAATATATATATATATATATATATGTTTTATATAATATATATATATATATATATATATATATATATATATATATACATATATTAATAAATAATATTAATATACATATAATATACATGTGTATATATATAAGTGTTTGTGTGTGTGTGTGGGCGTGTTTAGCCGTATGTCCGAGGACATTTTCGGACAGAGAACAAAAAGAAAATCATGAGAACAGTTGTCCTCGGAAGCCGGACAATAGTCCTCGAACGTCGAACAATGAATTTGAACCTTATTCCGTCGACTGTCCGAGGACGGAGAAACAATAGAGGAACAATACTTGTCCTCAGAAGTAAAGCTATGTAAAGCTGTGTGTGTGCGTGTGTGGGTTTTATATAATGATAATAATAATAATAGTACCAATAATAACACTAAAAATGATGATAATAATAATAAAAACAAGAACAACCCTCTTGTTTGATTTTTTTTTTTCTATAATCTTACTGTTATCCTTGTAGTTTAAAGTTATTGGGTAACTTTGTGGAGGATGGATAAAATCTGAGCTGTCTGGCCTTACATGTAATCAGTGTATTTAATATGGTGTAAAAATGAAACCCATGTGGAAAAAAAGCACTTCAAAATCATCATGTGCTTCACAACAGTAAACATATGCAAGTGACCGGAAATGCCAGACTCATTTTCCCCATTGACTCAGTGTTAGACTAAAGCGTATGGCCATAGGCTTTCGTAAATGGGAGTATTCAGTCGCAGATATCTTAATTATAGCATTATATATTTGAAAGCCTTCTATGCCTGGCTATTTATTTATCCTTCTGAACATCATTATACAAGACAGATATCAAAATTCATTTTATTTTATTTTTATTCATTTATTAAATCAAGCCTCCACAAAGTTACCCAATGCCTTTAAGATATATTAATGTCATGATGTTCCATTGTATTGTATATCGCATAATTTGTATAACGTATGCATTCCATTATTTGATGAATTGAGAAATCAAGCAGAAATACATAAATCAAATTAAATCAAATCAAACAATAATAATAAGAATAATAATAATTATTATTATAACTCTAACAGCGACATAGGGCGAAATCTTTTATCTCATTATTTTGTTACGTTTCGCCCTAACCCACACTCGTTTCGCCCGAACGTTGAGTTTCTATTGTTAGGTTTCGCCTTAAGTCGCAGTTAGGTAAATAATAATATTAATGATAATAATAATAATAAAAATGTTAATAATAATAATAATAATATTAATAATAATAATAATAACTAGAAAGGCCGTCAAAGGCGGCAGACCCACGCCTTAGCGGCGCTATTATTCTTGAAACTGCAGAAATTGATATATTTTTACTGGTTGGTTCCCCTGTCGTGTATTTAAAAAAAAGTAAACCCAATATAGGTTTTGTTTTGCCATATAAAGTTTGCCATATCCAGGTCATAGCTTTGTGTGTCCCCACCCTTGAAAAAAATCTTCTGAAAAAGATATTTTATTATTGAAACATCCCTCCCCTAAAAGTAATTGATTAGACATGTCAGAGGGCGTGGCGTGGTGAGAAAAAAAATGTTAGCAATTTGTATTCAGTGTTCAGTCCAAGGCCGTACGCAGAATTTTTTTTCCGGGGGGGGGGGGGGGGGGCAAGATGATCGCTTTCAAAGGAACCCATAACTTGAACCCAAAACCCGATTAAAAAAAAGTATGATTTTGAAATTTCTGGGGGGGGGGGCAACTGCCTCCCCTGCCCCCCCCCCCTGCCCCCCATTTCAAGGTCACACCAAAATCTAATCGATTCTTTCCTGTCACTTTCTGAACATTCCCTGAAAATTTGGTGCAAATCCGTTCACCCGTTCTCTCGTTATCTTGTACACAAACAAACAAACAAACAAAAAACAAAAAACAAAAAAAAACATACGGAGCCCTTCACATAACCCTGCCGATTTCATTGGCGTGGGTAATAATCATGATAATCATAGCTTCTTCTTACGCACTTAGACCCGTCATGCATGACGCTTATGGCGCTATACATGCATACATGTACAAAATAAAGTACAAGAATATATAACTCATTAAACAGAGGGCATACAAATACTATAACAGTTTTCAAATTTGGGTTGGAATAAACGTGCAACAGAAAAGGAACAAAATTAACATAAGTAACAAAGCAAATTGCAATTAAATTCATTACAGTCAGTGTAGTTAAGGTGATTATTGGTACAAGGAAAATGTGATGTAAGATCGGTAGCAAATTGCAATATAATGATTTGCATTACACGCAATTAGCTTCTTTAAGATTAACTGTTAGGTACAAGGGTAGATTAACATCGAGTACGGAACAAATTTCATTTCAATGAATCGGAATTACGAAGTAAACAGATACGTTTTGAGTATTTATAAGCTGTTACCAGTCGGTAATTTGTTTTTGACACTTCGTTTGATTTAACAGCGTGAAGCTTTATGGAGCCAGGTGGTACGTCGAGGTGGGAAGCGTAGGGCCCCTCCTGATGAGCCCATCAACAATCGGCCCCCAAAAGCTCAGGAGAAGCCTCGGCAGCCCAAAAAGAAGCCTGGGATTGTGGGGACTGTCTCTGTTGGGAGGATAAAAGCTGTTAAGACAGAGAAGGTTAATGTCTTTGCCACACAGTTTGACCCTGAGCTGGATTCCTCAGCGCTACAAGACTATCTTAGAGAAAGGCTGAATGACTCTGTTGAATGTCGCAAGATAATGAAGGAGAATTCTCGTTTCTCCTCTTTTCATGTTTCTGCCTTATACAATAATGTGGATGACATGTATGCTCCTGATAGCTGGCCAGAAGGTGTTTTCGTTAGGAGGTATTTTGAGCCCCGGAAGCAGAGATCTGATGTACATGATGAGCCCACCAGTCCTGTGCGTGGCAGTGATTTGTCACATCTGCAAGATTAGTATTCCAAGTTATTAGTTATAACTGTCGTGTACTGCGCCTTGGGCAGAATAATGCTGACAAGAGTCGTCGTCTTGTCCTTGGAAAATTCTTCCAGGATGAAGTTGATCTCATATGTCTACAAGAAACGTGGTTAGCTAAGCAATATTTAAATGGAATCAATTCTTTACATTCTTCATATCATGGCATTGGGGAATCTACTACCGATTTAAGAAATGGTCTGGTGCAGGGTCGCATACCTGGTGGGGTTGCTATCCTTTGGCATACGAAATATGAAAACTTAATTAGTGAAGTCAGATTGAATGTTGATTGGGCTATAGGAGTTGAATTCAAAATTGGTGAGAAGAAATTTGTTATTGTTAATATTTATACCCCTTTTGAAAGCCTTGATAATGAAAGCATCTATCTGGAGAAATTAGGTTTCATTGCTTCTGCTATTGCAGAGTTGGATATCACTAGCGTCTTTATAGTTGGTGACCGGAATGCTGACATTTCTGATCATACTTCCCTCTTTGCAAATCACATGAAAGCCTTTTGTAGTGACAATAATTATATTCTATCAAGTCTTGGATTTTTACCAGTTGATAGTTATACGTATGTTAGTGAATCATGGCATACTACGTCTTGGTTAGATCATTGTGTTAGCACAGCAGATGCTCATGCTTCCATTCAGAATATTCAGATAAAATATCAGTTTGCTACATTGGATCATATTTCTATTTGTATAGCAATTGATTTTGGGCATCTTCCTGGTCATGTGGATGTACATGTAGGTTCATTTAATAATAGAACAAGAAAGTTAGATTGGGCTAGGATGGATGAGAGTCTGAAAGATGAATGTTACTGTCAGACTGAGTTCTGGTTAAGTAGCACTCATTTGGAGTCTGGTGCCTTTTCGTGTAGAGATTATAATTGTTCAAATAGTAATCACATTGATGTTGTGATTTATGTTGTATGTATAATAGAATAGTAGATGGTTCACGTGCAGCAGGTGGAAATTTCTCTAACGGGTGTAAAAGCACGTTGCATAATATTAGACCTGGTTGGAATGAATATGTTGCTGAGCTTCACTCTCAGGCTCGAGAGGCCCTCTTGCTTTGGGTGGAGAATGGCAAGAACAAACAAGGACCTCTATTTGAGATGAAGAATAGAGCGAATGCTCGATTTAAATATGCTCTACGTTTTATTAAGAATAACGAAGACTCTATGCGTGCGGACACTACTGCTAGTAAGCTTCAGAAAAAGAGTTATCCGGAATTTTGGAAAGAAATCCGATTCATGAATAACGATAAATCACCTTCACCTACCAACATTGAGGGTACCACTGGCAATGCTGAAATATGTGAGTGATGGAGGAAACATTATAGAGAATTATTTAATTGTGTTAGAAGTCATATGTTTAAAGTTAACAATGTTCCTTTTCATGATGACATGATTGTTGCCCCTGAGGAAATAAAAGAAGCTATTAAGGAGCTAGATGTCAATAAGTCATGTGGTCTAGACACTATAACTGCAGAGCATTTAAAGTTTGCTAGTTCCAAATTGTTATCTTTACTTGCTTGTTTCTAATTCATGGAATTTTGGCTGATAGTATGATATCCGTCATTTTGATCCCAGTGTTAAAGGACAAAGCTGGTGGCATTGCTAGCAATGAAAATTATAGACCAATAACATTGGTTAATGTTCTTTCTAAAGTATTAGAAATTTTTTTATTGTTTAGGTTAGAACAGTACATTTCTATCAATGATAATCAATTTGGCTTTAAAGCAAAGCATGGTAGTGACATATGTATCTTTGCTCTGAGATTATTGCTAGTTATCGTAAAAGGAACTCCTCTGTGTTTTTTGTGTTTTCTTGACGCATCCAAATCCTTTGATAGGGTGAATCATGGAAAGCTGTTCAAAAAAATGAGTGTTAGGGACATTCCTCAATATTTTATTCGGATATTGGTTTATTGGTATGGTCACCAAACTACGATGATTAGATGGGGTGACTGCCTCTCCGACACCTTTCATGTTGGTAATGGTGTTCGGCAAGGAGGTATACTGTCTCCATATTTATTCAGTTTGTATATGGATGACCTCTCTGCTGAATTGAATACCTCTAGAACTGGTTGATTGGTTGGTTTTACCAAGATTAATCATTTGATGTATGCTGATGATCTTGTAATTTTTAGTCCATCAACTGCAGGTTTGCAGAGTTTGCTAAATGTCTGTACCAAGTTTGGGGTAGAAAATGATGTAAAATATAATGCGAAAAAGTCACGTTATGATTGTAAATTGTGAAGAACATAAAAAGTTAGTGTTTCCAGATTTCTATTTGTGTGTTGCAAAACTTGATGTTTGTAAAGAGATTAAGTAGCTTGGTCATGTTTTACAGATGATCTGTGTGATGACAGAGACATATATACACAGTGTCGTACGCTATATGCTTAGGGTAACGTGCTGTGCAGGAAGTTTCATAAATGTGCTCTCGGAGAGTTAAAGTTGAGTTATTTATAGCTTATTGTACACCATTATATACTGCACATCTTTGGTGCAGATATAAAAAAAGCAGTTTGAAGAAACTCACTGTAGCCAATAATGATGCTTTTACGAATACCTAGGTACTCCAGTGCAAGTAGAATGTTTGCTGAGGTGAATAAACCTGCATGTCAAGCTGAAGTAAGGAATACGATGTTTAAGTTTACTCAGAGAATTGACATTTCTGTAAATAGTATTAATATACTGGTTAACCCATTGCTGAGCAGTACAAGGTACACATCAGACCTGTGGAAGTTTTGGTTTGATAGCTTGTTGGCACAGTCGGAAGTGGTTGGCTAAAGTAGTTTCGTATAATATTATGCATTTTTATTGTTTAATTGTTCTTTGTAAAGAAATAATTCATCTTGCCTTTTATATATTTCCATATCGTCTCTTTTACGATTGCTTTTTTCTTCTATTCACTGCCTGTTACTAGTATTATCTTAGTACCATAAGTTATCATGACACTTATAACTATTTTCATATTATGTCTGTTTCTTGGGTCTATTTCTCTTTCTCTTTCTTAATTATTTATTGTGCCTCCTCCAGTATTTCTTTTATGTTCTCTCTTTAGTATTCTTTGTCCATTCTTTACCCACTATGTCCATTGTTGATAGCATGCACTTCATGTTATATTATCGCAGCTTTTATCTTTTGTATTTTTTGTCCATTGTTTAGTTCTAGTAGTATATTAGTTTTGTAGTTTCTCTTATACGCTTATCTTTGTATGCTATGTTCCTTGATTCTTTATGTTTGCTCTTCTCATGTAAATGTGTTATATGGACCTCTGGAATAAGGTCTTGAATTGAATTGAATTGAAAATTGAATAACAATATTTATAGGGTATAATTACCTTTGCATTCTGGTACAAGATCGGACCAGGTGCCATTATCGCACGTTAAAACGGGTTCCCCGTCGAATAAGTAAGTCTCACTGCAGTTGAAGTATACCGTATTTCCATGGTAGAATGGGGGCAAACTCGGGTACATGTTACCCCCATCAGGCGGCGAGATATTAGGACAATTTTCTGTAAAAATGGTAAAGAAGAATGTTTCAAGCGGCTATATGTTTCTCCCAAGGTCGCTGAGAGTATTTTGCTTTATTCGCGAAAAGGGGTGATTTCTTTTCATGGATAGTATTTTTAAAAATGTACACGTACACGTACAACCCAATACATAACATTTCAATGGAAATCTTGAAACTGCCCCTTTCTTATTCTAATATTTTTTTATCATCATCATTATCTGTCGATTTTATATAAAATATGATCACAAGATCAGACATACTCTTCGGGGTGATTTTTGAGTACAATACATCCAAGGCTTCAACAATACATAATTATAGAGGCCTGCAGGCAGTATTTATAATTAGCGAAGTATACTAACCATAACAAAAAACGTTCTGGTCCCATGAGCCTCCTTCGCAGGAGAGAGTTTTGTTCTGATCTGACCCGGAACCGGAACTGAAACCACTGTCGCAGTCCACCACGATCGAACCTCCAAAGGGAATTGTGTCGCTGCTATCATCCCAATTAGAATTTGCGACAATGGGACTTTCACAGCTCTCTGAAGGAAAATATGAAATTAACAGAGGATATTAAACCCGTTGACTACTGAAATCTCTCAACCCCATACGCTTAATACAGGGACCACCCGGTTCTCGTAGGCGATGGGTTAAGATTGACAAGAGCTGAGCATAGTGTACACTCGAAGCACAATCCTATATAACGTGCGTCTAATTAAGAGAAATGATGCTAAAGGAATATCTACAGTAATTTATCTCAGTGTATATATTTATTATGTTATGGTTGTTTTCCCCCTTTGGCATTTGTGAATCTAATCATATATTGTAGTTTTCTAGATATTTTCTTTATACTTATCGAACATTTTTTTTTTAATTGGGGTGCGCATCCTACCGAATTCGAATCTCCAGTCCAGTATTTAAACCACTCAACGACGATACAACCTATCACTCGGGAATATCCCTTTCGTCCTCTCGCTCACCCCCCCCCCCCCCTCTCTCTCTCTCTCTCTCTCTCTCGCTCTCTCTCTATTATTTGCAATGTTTCATCTTGTCTGATCGACAAACTTAACAGCAAAGATAAGCGAGGACGCCTGGGCGAGAATTAACTCATAGAATACGAACTTTTTTTTTCTTCTCTCGTGATTGGAAGGCGTCGTCGGTATGAATATGAGATGTATTACTTTTCATGTGTTACTTTTCACTACAAACTTTGGTTTGTAATCTCTTTTAAGCCTCGTTTGTATTTTCTCTCTAAAATGTTGGTTTCACATTTTCATTGTTATGACTGTATACTTGTACTTCTCATTGTTATGTACTATTTTATTGTGAAAATGTCCTATGATTATTGTTAACCAATGGAACAAGAATTTCTGTTATAATGACAGATGTATCAATAAATTCAATTCAACTGACCGAAGCACTCGATTCCAGTGTCGTCCATGGTCCCATTGTCACACGTCAGGATGCCGTCGAAGTCCGATCCGTACCCGAAGGTATAACCATCCTTGCATGTGACAGCGGTGTCACTACCGTCGGGAACGTATGTGCTGTTCGTGGTGTCGTTCAGATTGGAATTCTCGATATACGGAACGAGGCAATCGGCTGAAACAGATTGAAGTTTTTGTTTTTAATACAGTCATGCATTCATTCATTTGGGGCAAAACACATAGTTTACAGGATTATACTTTAATCCATTCACATGCTAAGGAAATATTTTTTAACGTGACAAGAATTATTTTTTTTTAGGGGGGAGTGAGCTTTTCTCATAAAAATACTGTTTATAACAAAAAAAATTCAGAGAAACTTATCGTAAAGTTGTAATGACGATTTATGATAAAACACAGATTTTTAACTTCTCAACGTCCTGCATGGGTTAATAGAAGATCAGACAATGCGAGCTGACTGTGTGATTGGTGAATGTAAGCTCTCTTTTTTAATAAACAATTGATTTAGAGCAATTAAAGAAAATCCAACGAGCAAAGTAAATTCGTCAACTTTACAAAGCTACAACAACATAAAAACATAAATGTCCATGATAGTAGATTTTGAAAATAGACTTATAGGTTGTACAGGCATTGGGGGAAATGCCGCTTATCCTATGGAAACCCATTTAATCATTATATCAATTGCCACGGACTTTCGTCAAATCATTATTCAAAATATCCCATATATATCATTTTCTGAGATATTATCAGATAATAAATTCGTTATCAACCCAAAAGTAAATTCAACAAAGACGATAATATCAATGTCAAAGAAAGCAGAACGGGTCCCAACCTTCGCATTCGGGAACGGCATTCGTCCAACTTCCGTTATTGCACCTCGAAGTCGCTTCCCCGACCAATGTGAAGCCGGAGCTGCAGTTGAATGCGACAGTGCTGTTGTGATAGAACGGCCCGACGGTGCTGCTGATGTAACCATTGGTAGGGGCCGAGATCGTTGGACAATTAGCTATCAAACGAGATTAGATATTTGGCAGACAAATATTACAGGGGGTGGAATGGTTTTAAGCAAACAATGAAAAGATTCAGCGTTATCATTGATTGACTTTACCCTTAATATATGTATTGTCTTATCAGCTTTAACGATAATCATGTTCATAGGGAAAATATTATAATGATACTTTTTGCCGTGACAGCTTTATATAGCTGTTAAATTATTATGATTATGTTTTGCGCCGTTCATCTCAAAGCAATAAACAATTTTAATAAAGTTCATGATTTTGTTAAAAATCCTGGTAAATATTAAGGATGGTCAAAGAGACCACAGGGGTGAAATGTATTAAATAATAGCCTTTCGATAAGCTTACAAGATTTTTATAGTGCTTTATGGGAGAAAGTTGAATAAATAACAGTGAAATGAGCTTTCCGTCATACTTTTCCAGACCGACCGTTAAAAAGGTCGCAATATACACTCAAACGTGTATCCAAGAATGAAAAGAATAATGATAATAACATTATTGTATCCATTTGTTTCCTATCGGTAAATCAAATTGAAAGCATGTTCTTATATAAAATAAAGAAAATAACTGTTATTTTGATCGAATTCGAAGCGATTCACTTTGACTTTTTAAATTATATTTAAAACTATTGATTTTTTATATTCTTTTTTATTTATTTATTAATTAATTTTGATTTGTTAAATTATGGGTGGCTGTATGTGTTTTGTTTTTGTTTGTTGTTGTTGCTGTTGTTGTTTTTCTTTTGTTTTTTTTGTTTTTTGTTTGTTTGTTTTTGTTTGTTTTTGTTTTTTTTGTTTTTTTGTTTGTTTGTTTGTTTTTTGTTTGTTTTTTTTTTGGGGGGGGGGTATGTTAACAGTTGGCGCATTGACGAACATGATATAATGTCATATGGAACTCCACTGTATCCAGGCGAACCGTAGATCCCTCGTTCCGTAATTTTGGGGTAGGGTTCAGTACAGGTGCTTTGGTTAATTTTGGTCACTCCCTGAGTTTACAGAATACCTCCGTCTCTGGCGACACAGAGTCACTGTCCGACAGCTCACTCTCAAGAGCGGTAAGTCCAAAATTGTTAGATTGGACGTAGAAAAGTGATCCGTTTAACAAAATGGGCGTAGGAGTAAACCTTGTATCAAGTGGCCCATTTTTTGTTACATATATAACTGATGGGCAACGCTGCCCATACAGAATTCTGAGTAAATAAATAAATAAATCCTGTACTCACAATAACAATATACAGTCACGTCCCAACTTCCACTGCTGCAGGTCAGGGGTTCTGATACATTATCCCCGGTCCCGGAAGTGAAACCGTCGCTACAGGTCACTATTATGTAGTCGCCGTGGTTAGTTTCCCCTTGATTAGTGGCGAAGTCCGAATTTTCGATGATGGGCGAGGGACAATTTTCTGCAATACGTTCAAACATGGACGGAAATTCTTAGAAAATCCACAGTGAACTTTCGTTCACGATAGAAAACGATAGCAATTTTTAGAACAGAGAGAATAATAATTATGTTAAAATGTTTATTCACGATGTCAGAAACATTTTTGCCAAATGCTACTAGATTCTATATGAATTGAAAACAAAACGGATACTTTCAGTCAGATTTCCTCAGGCTGTGCTGGCATTCATATGAAGTAAGTTCTAATCTCAGTTTGATTTACTAGACAGAACTGATCATTAAAATGTCAGTGAAAGAACTGTTTTCTGATTAGTCGCTTCAACATTTTACTAGAATTTGAAACTGACTGATGAATTTCACAACACAATATACATGTATGCCATAAGCACAATACCTAAACATTCTCCAACATCCGGGTTCCATTCTTCATTGTGACACGTGACATTTTCTACACCAGTGAGAGTGTAGCCGGGGGAACATGTGATCGTGACCTGACTCCCCTCTTGAAGGACATCATCGGACGAAGTGGCATATCCATTGGTTATGTCTGGATCCGTGCAGTTTCCTGGAAAAAAACGGCGGACCACTAGCTCATTAGGGCGGAAAAGGAATTACATAGCATACTGACGAACATTAGTGATTGATTTAGTATATAAATTTACAGGGTCTTGTCAAACTTACTATGGTATTGAAAAAAGTAAAATTAAAATTTTGCAAGCAAAAGGCCTCTAGTTAAAAAGAATGTAGGCAAAGGATTAAGGTCTACATCTGAAGTTTGTTTCGGAAACTTTTTCTGAATGGCTCAAACAAGGGGGCATTGACAGATTTTACTTTGTTTGATTGACATTTGGATACAATTTTCTTCAATGTATTTGGAAATAATATTTAATACACTTATTTTTTAAAATCCCTTATAAAGAAATGTCCATACGCGTGGGATGAGTCACTCAAAGCTAAACTTTTAACGTTATTGGTAATAAATGCTTCCAGACTGAGGCTTCAAATACTTTATACTTATTTTAGTTCAAGGGGGCTACAGCTTACAGCCTATCACTTCTCGAGAACTGCGAAATTTCCAATGTTCGGGCACCCGCCACTTGGTTTAGTTGTATTCTATATCTTATCTATCTTTTGATTTTCAAAAAGTCAAAATTTTGTTCGCAATATTTAGAAACTAGAACATTGCATTCGAGCAACTGACGTCTTGCCTCAGGCGCCTGTGGTATTGTTAGGAGTAGTAGCAGGAGCAGCAGAGGTAGTAGTATATCACTATATTCGAAGTAGTAGTAGTAGTCATAGCAGTCGTAGTGGTGGTGGTAGTAGTAGTAGTAGTAGTAGTAGTAGTATAGTAGTGGATGGTGGTAGTAGTAGTAGTAGTTGTAGTAACAGCAGCCGTAGTAGTAGTAGCAGTAGCAGTAGAAGTAGTACAAGTAGTACAAGTAACTTGGACAGCATCGACATCAGGATCATTATGGTATATGGGGGTTGTTGACGCATATAATGACGTAGTAAATGGTTATTATCATCATCATCGTCGAATCATTAAATTATTTCTTCCAGTTTTTGTTTATATACACATACCAGAACAAGTTGGGACCGTGGATGGAGACCATTGCCCTGTTCCCGTACAAACCGCCATGCCTGGCCCATCAAGGAACCGACCCTCATTACAAGAATATACAATCTCATCGTACAGGAAGTTGGAGTTAGTCGGCAGGACTGAGCCATCCGTGGGGGCAGTGGCCACAGGGCAGCTTGATTCTGGTCGGGGTAGAAAAGGGGAGAATGAGACTCTTAACTCTAAGCTATTTTATCAAAGGTAACTCCATTTTTTTTCTTTATGTTAATAATCACTTAATAAAGCAAAATTATTATTTATCTATTTCCAATAACCCATTTAAAAAATCAAATATTGCTAAACAGTGTTAAAGGAAATTGAAAGTAATATCAGTGACTTCATGTGAAGTTAAGAAATATAATGATTACGAGTCCTGAAATGACTAACCTCTTTTGAACATGACCGTCATAATGGAGATATTATCAATATTTTTCTCGTTTCTAGGTTTTTATTATCAATATTATTATAATGCAATTATTTATTTGCCTCCAACATTAATGTAAAAGTCAATCTGTAACCTAAACAAATTCATCTTTTAGTACTTAGTAAGGAAGTTAACAATAAAATCATCTACCATTAATATTGTAATAATCTCATGTCCAAGACACTTGGCATTTTCAATAATCCCCTGCTTAATAATCAATCCTCTGTGGACATGATTATTTATTGATAATGTGAATGCCTTTCTTGAATCTAGTGTCTGATTGTAAATATTTACGATGTAATTACAGTTACAACTTGTAACCCATGTACTGTTCAACTTCTGGTTGTGATGCATGAGATTTTTAAATAAAGGCCATTTCATCTACATTGATTTATCTATCTAATGGCGAGATATCATTCTATGAAAATCAAATAGTTTTTCACTCATTTTCCATAGTTTTCACTCCTTTAAAAGGCTGGTTTGTTATAATCAGATTTCTCGATCTTAATATCAATGGTTATAATCAGTGGCGGCTCTACATAGGCATGATTGGGGGTGGGGGGGGGGGGGGACCGGCCCGTGCCTCCCCTTTTGAAACCCAACTGGCATACCTCATTTACACAATAAAAATGCCCGCTTTATTAAGTACTTTTACGGCACTGTGCCCCTTTTTAAAAAAAAATCCTGGATCTGCCCCTGGTTATAATAATTGTAAATGATAATGTGAATGAGGATGGTAATGATAACGTTAATGGTAAAATGAATAACATTAATACTGATAATAATGATAATAAAAACTATAATTAAAATTTATTATAATAACAATAATAATTATTATTATTATTATTATAAAAAAAATAACGTAGTCATATTGCGTCTTTTTTGTTAAACCATGTCGCCGCACATTACACCGGCTATACTCCGAATGCCCTGACAAATAGGAGCCGAGGATCTCTTCACCTAACGTGGGTTGAGTGTGCCTAGATATAAGTGTCATGCTGGGATTCGAACCCAGTAACTTTTCATCCAGTGATTTAGTGCACTATTAAAGTAAGACAACCGTAACTAAATCTGATTCTTGTTTTATCAATGGTGGCCGCTATTATTTTAGTTTGTTTCGTTTTTGTAGTTTGCAGATGCTTAGAATAAAGATCCAACGATACATGTTAGGATATAGCGAAGAAAACAACTGCAAATGATGATTAGGCTATTACAAGTTATTTGAGGGGGAAAGGGTGATGCATTTGTTAGTGTATATACCTTCGCATGTTGGTTGATGATTTGGATCCCAATACCCGGTGCTGCTACCATCCAACACAACGCACTGTCCAATTTCTGTTATTCCATATAAATATCCACTACAAGAGACGTTTACATACGACCCTTCTCCATAACAAGTTTGGTTTGGAGAGAGACTTATTGTTCCACCACCGTCAAGAGTAGGTGGTTTGCATTGCGAGTCTATAAAAGAAACGAAAATTTTAAAGAAAAAGAAACGAAAATTTAAAAAAAAAAGGATTTAAAAAAAACAACAAGATGAACCAAATTGTAAACACCATCATTTAAACTTCTAAAGGAGCACAAGTCTAAAACAGTAAATACTCTGGCGTACCCTACACAAGCTCCTTTCCGAAACGAATTATGCATCATTCCCAATACACAATATTATTTGAATATTATGTAAAATGAGACAAAAAAACAAACGCTTCAAAAATTAAATCTTACTTTGAATGTGTATCGCTTCAGTTAATCAACTGATTATTAACCTTTTATTTGCAATAAGTGCAAAATGGCACAATCGCAGGCGTGCAACAGGACTGTGCAAATTGCTAAATCATAGAAACCAATAGACCTGTTTACTAATTTTATGCATACTTCTTGAACAAAAGTTTCTCTTTATGATATATTCAATTTACTTCAATCCTATCAATTATGATATTTAATTACGAATTCAAAAAATGTCCTTTATAGAAATTCGTTGGCATGGATTTGCCCGACTTTAGAGGGAAGACCGGATAGTTCAGTTGGTAGAGCACTGTTCATGTAATCCAGGGTCCCGGGTTCAAATCCCGGTCGGGGCATTGTAATTTTCTCACATTTTCTTTCTTTATGATATATTCAATTTACTTCAATCCTATCAATTATGATAATTATTTAGTTATACACAGTAAAAAATAACTATAAACTACAGTTTTTTGGCCCTTGAAATGACAATTTATTGCCGTTATTTCACTTTTACAGCCTTTCTTTCCTGTAAAACAACAGCAAGTTTGTTGGTTTAACGGAAATCAGCATATATTTACAATCGCCAGACATAAAACACTGTTAAAAAACATTTTCTCATATTTTAACAAGTTACCCTGTAAAATTACAAATCGTTTCCATGGTTCCGTTTTAATTTACATAGATTTTCATGCTAGAAAATTAAATTTTCTACTTATTAACAAAAATATGACTGTATGCTAACAAATGCAGTTTCCTTGTTTTTACTACGCAAGTCTGTGAGAAAAAAACAATCGCCCGGTTTAACTTGAACCGCGGTCTATATGTACTGTGGAAAAACGGGCATTCCCGGCATCCTGACTGCAAGGAAATTCCCGTCAAAAGACGGCATTTTTTACAATGTACATGGCTTAACCATATGATTCGATTCTACATTGTATTTATCTCAAACTTACCACATGACTGTCCTGCACCAGCGAGGAATTGAACTGTCAAGAAGTGCAAATCATAGAAAATCATAACATAAAGAATATCTATCTATAAGATGAATATACTATGTGAATCGTATTATATGAATCACAGAAGAATGTAGACAGATGGGCAGAGTTGGAAATAATATTGTCGTAAACAATACTACTGTAGAGACAAAGATGGACTGAAAAATGTTGCAATGAGAAAACAAAAACGATAGTTTATTTTTTTGGCGTCATGCTTCTTAATTATACAATTCGTGTTTTCCAGTTCACGTGTATGTCAAAGTTTAGAAATATATTCTTAATATTCTTTTCAAATGGTGCTCTTTTTGATCCAAAAAAATCACAAATACAATGGTTTCCAGGAAATAATCGAGATCGGAAATTGTTAATGTAAATCCCAGCGTTTTTCTCTGAATGGCTCATATTCTTAGAAAGTATTCGGATATTAGCTGGTTAGTAAAAACCTTACCTAAGAGAAGAATTGCAATCAAGACAATCTTAATTGGACTGAGTTTCGACCCCCAGACAGTCATGTTTAGTGTCTTCCTGGCTTCCCTCTGAGCCAGACGATCTCCGCTAGTCCACCATTTCGACATCGGTCATGCCGCACATCCGGTCTTGTTCAAGCGAAGAACGTACAGTCTCCCCCAAAATAGAATCCACAAAAAACCCAGCAGTATACAGATAAGACTATAAAGTCCTTACAAACTGATTCAGCCAAGCTCAGAGTGTCAGAGATAAAATTTCCACTTCAAAAGTTTCCAGCGTATCGTGTATCATTCAACCGGCTGCTGTTAAATCTTTAACGCTTGCGTCCATTTTGGATGTGACGACGGTCGAGTCCTACTTGCTTTTTCAGCTTTGTTTCTTTGTTGACATTATAACAAAAAATCGTGTATTTCTTTTTTCGTCTGCAAAACCTTTCACGGAGGAATTTAATTTGCTTGCTGAAGGCGCCCGTAATGGGATGTAGGTGGCTAGAATAAGAGCTGCCTCAAGATTGATTTATGTTTGCATTGTAACTAACTGCTTTAGTCTTTGACCCGAAACACCCATCTGTAGTTGTTTATTAACTGGGAATTAACACGTCACGTTGATTTAAGAACCCACTATTACATATACACGTCGGGTCATTTTCATAAAAGCGCAAAGTGGTAATAATGTTTTGACCAAGCATGAAAAAATGTGAGTGACCTAGAGCCGCTATCTCTTAGTCCCGTTGAAGACGTCCGTCATAAAACATATTTTGTTTTTCCTGTTATTTTGGACAGTGCTTATTCTAGAAAATGAACTCCCATCCTCCCTCCCAACTAACCCCTTCTTCTGTTTATTATTTACAGTCTTTAGTTTAATCTACATCTCCGAATTATGTATCTTCTCTTTCATGCACCTCTTCTCATTGTGCCACCCATCCTCCTCCTTCATTTTCTTATCACCCTCCTCTTCCTAGGTTAGGAACTGTCTTTTCGAGTCTACTTCTTCTGTTCATTCTTTTTTCCTTTCGTCTTTTTTTTTTCTTTTTTTTTCATTCTTCTTCCCCTACTCCTCTTTCTCCCCCTTCTTCCTCCTCCTCTTCCCATTGTTCTACTTCTTCTTCTCCTCCTCCTCCTCTTTCTTCTTCTTCTTTCTCCTCCTCCTACGGCTTCTTCTGCCTCTTCTTCGTCTTTTTATTTTGGTAAGATTTCACGTCACAGTCATGACAGTTATACCACGAAAGAGAGAATTGTTATAATCGTGGTTATATTCGGACACAGAACAAGTATTCTGGATGACCGCCCTAACTTTGACCATGAGTGCTTTAAGCCTAGTGGAAGTCGATGACCTGGATATTAGCAATACCAACGTCCTAATGGCATTTTAAATTATGTACATGTATATGTAAATCATCCACAGGTCATTAAAATAATATTGTGGTTTAGCAGGTGTAGCATTAAATACAGCCTTGAACAGAGTAAAAATGATGATCCTCCGCTGCTGAACGAAAAGTATTTTGATTGGTATTACAGGCTGGATGGCGTGAATTAATGTTTATTGATATAGCCACTGTATAGATTCAGGCGATTAATGTGCTATCTGGTAGTTAATTAATAATAATAATTAACAATTCTTATATAGCGCATAACACTTTGCGGAGCATATCTCTATGCACTTACAGAGTAAGAAATGATAGATAAAGAGTCACTGTACAGGGTTCAGGGATTAACAATAAGTTTTAAAAATATAGGTCTTCAGGAGAGATTTAAAGTATTCTAATGAATTAATGGACCTAAGGGAAGCTGGAAGAGCATTCCAAAGAAATGGGGCAGCATAGGCAAAACTACGCTCACCGTAAGTTTTTGTTTGGGCTGTTGGCACAACAAAAAAGTGTTGCTTACTAGAACGTAAATTTCTTTCAGGTTTGTATAAGTTAAGTAATTCAATTAGATATGATGGGGCTAGGTTATGAAAGCATTGATAAGCAAGTGACAATATCTTGAATGTTATACGGGTATGGACTGGCAGCCAGTGTAATTTCTGTCGGATAGAAGATATTGATTGGTGTTTTTTAGAGCCGGACACTGACCAAGCAGCCGAGTTTTGGATAATTTGTAATCTTTGTATTTGCCGAACTGGTAACCCTTGCAGTAAACTATTGCAATAGTCTATGTGACACATTACAAAAGCATGAACTAAACGTTCTGCTGTGTTTTTGTCTATGAAAGAGCGTATTCTTCCAATTCTATGAAGAGCAAATGATGCAGATCGGCATTTCTTCCTAACAAAATTGTCTAGTTTAAACTTATTATCAAAAATTACACCTAAATTTCTACAAGTTTCAGTTGCTTGAACGATTGTGCTATCCAGGTGTATTGAAGATATGGGAATCGTAGATCTATAACGAGAAGTAATGTGAAGAAATTCCGCCTTGCTACTATTCAGTTTAAGACCATTTTCCCATGACCACTCTTTGATAGTTTTCATGCACTCTGATATTTTCAAAAATAGATCGTCTATATCAGATTGTTTAAAATGATATATATAACTGAGTATCATCGGCATAAAACATCTTGTGTACACCGTGTCTATCAATAAGGGATTCTAATGGAGACGTGTACATAGTAAACAAAAGGGGTCACTCTTTATACATTTGAGTTTGGGGGAAATACTAGCATGCTTAAACTGGTCAGGAAACACCCACTATTATTCATTACGAAACATCTTCACAAATCGAGTGGGAATAGGGTCAAACTTACATGTTGCAGAGGAAGACTCATTTATAACTTTGAACACTTCATTTCAAATGAGATAGTTTTCTGTTCTTCATCTATAATTAAAGACTACCATTTCTTGTTTATGGAGCGCTTAAAGGGCAATCCAACCTTGGTAATAAGATGATTTGTGTGAAAGCAGAAAAATAAGAAAAACAGGATGGTGAAAGTTTGAAAGAAATCGGACATGGTCTAAGAAAGTTATGGATGTTTGAAAAATGAGATCACTACATCTATGCGAATCGCAAACTGGCAATTTGGTGAGTAGATTGGGACATTTTTGTGGACAACTCTCTTGTTTGTCGTACACGAGGCGCTTTTACCCTCGAGGCAGTACTCAAAATATTTTGGAGGTAGCATATTGTTATAGGTCCTCATGAAAGAAAACGAACCTACTGAGTAATACATTTTGCAAAAGGTTACATTTTAGTCATTTTGTGTGTTGGAGCGAATGGGGGAGTTGTCCACAGCTACATCACAGTGACATTACCTATTCGGCCAATTTGAAATTCCCATATGTATAGTGATTACAACTTTCAAAAAATCATAACTTTCTTATTGCTTGTCCGATTTCACCATTCTGCTTCTCTGTTTTCCTCTTTCTTTTAAAGCAACTTGCTTTTAAGGTTGGATATCCATTTAAAGGGATACTCAACCGCAGATTGTGGAGGTTTTTATGCCGCGAAAGGGCACGCGTAATCGTTACCTGATCATGCCGTTGCCCCGCGGGAGCAAACTTCGAACAAGGCTGTTCGCTGCGCAACATGCACCCTCCGCTTGAGCTCGAGCTCTCGTGCGAGATTTGGTAGGCTTCCTGCAGTCCGAAAAGTAATCCGAGTAGTCCAACGGACGCGTTCGACGCACAAACTTTATGTACAAGTGAATGGGGCTTACGCAATCCTGGCTTTCCCCACGGCCTCCTGGTGGCGTATCCCTTTAAGCATAGAAGGAATGCCGATAACGGTTTCGAACTTAATTTGGCAAATTTTTGGTTTCGTCTTAAGGATATAAAGATTCTTCATAAAATACATTTCAACCAATTCACATATTGAACGGTGATTGCCTTCTGTTATTACTCTTTCGTCATTTTCGCTGCACAAAAGTAAATTCTCACGATACCAAATCAACTTTTTATCAGTATAACCAGTGCTCGGATTTTTCTCCATGTTGAATTGGGCAATGCCTGTAAAATTAATCATATGACTGCAATGTATAAAATGCTTGAATTCATGGCCAACCACGGACCTTTTAAGTATGTTATCTGGTTATTGTACATGAAGAAAAGAAAAGGAAGTTCAACCAGAGAAGCAAAATTGTGTTTCAATTTGACAAGCTAACAAATGTTGATTCACCTTATTCATAATTGTTCATGTTTTTCGAGATCATACATATTTATAATAACGACTTAATCTCTACCATTTTCCTACTCGAAAATGTTAATGGATAATTTACATTGCTCTGCACGGCACATTGTAATATTTTTTATTGCTTTTTTATGACTCCGGATGTGGTGATGAATACTGCGCAAATGATTGTAAAAATGATTTCAACCAAATAATTGTGGAGCATGATTCAGATTTATTAAAGGGGAAACATCTCAAAAAGTCAGCTAGTTTTTCGAACTAATTTTTTATTGATGAATCGTGATTCATTTTTAATTGTAATACATGATGGGAAATTAATGTTTCAGTTGGATATTTATCCGAAGTAAATATTAGGATTGATTTAATACTCATAAAACATGATAAATTTTAATTACATAATAATTATGAGAAAAATTGCCCACGTCATTCAAAATGAATTTATACCGTACTGTCACCAGTCATGGCGGGTGGTTAAAATTTGGGGTTAATAATAATTTAAAAAATCAGCCACCATTCGATGCCGAAAACGCTTGGGAATAAAATCCACCTACAGTATAGAGTATCGCATCTTGCTTGTACGGCGCGTTCGCTACACTGCAGCGCTTCTGTGGGGCTTCTGTTTTTCTAGTGTCGCCGCACATTGCACCAGTGGTGACGCACAGCTTCACAAAATTATATTACAAGGAAGGATTAATCAAAGATAAGTCACTCCGGTGTTTAGATATTCACATGGCGCTCTACGAAACCATACACAGTTAGCTATCTGGCTATTGCATCGAGATTGCACATGCCCACTGTATAATGTCAAAATGTGTATGACTGTATGTAGCAATCATCGATCTGGTAGAAATGGCGCGTCACGACCGAAGCATATATTCTCGGCAAAACAACCAACTATGAAGAAATACCACGGACATAGACACGCATAATTATCCATTGTTAGTGGGGGGGGGGGGGGGGGGGGGTGATCTATTCATCAACCCCCACTAAAATAGAACGTGTGTTCGTATCTACGCCACTGACTTATACAATGTATAACTTTAATATTTCCATGCGAACAAAATTAGTTTATCCAATATCGATGGGAATTAAGCTCTGGTACATCGATAAATAGAAAATGTGGTATCGATTATTTATTTCGTTTCATTCTTTTCAAGATGAAATCATTTTTCTAAAACAAAAATCAGCAAACAATAATTTAAGCCCCTTGGATAATTCTAATATCGCCTGCCGTTATTCTGCGCGATTTCGGCAGCGAGCGAAACGCCGCATATTTTTTTGTTCCTTGTTTATTTTAGCAGAAATTAAAGCGAGGCAATTACATCCACGCATTATTAGGCACGTACGCACCTAAAAGACTCGGGCGGTTGACCTAGGTCGTTGCAGCAATGAAGCTGTATTGCATGGGTGTGCCGCGACCTACGACATTAACGGTACTAATAGGGATAATTAAAAACGTGATCCGTTTTCATTGCATTCATATTTACATTCATATTTGATGAGACATGATTCGATCTTATTTCCCCATCCCGAGATAATTCTCTTTAACACGGATCTTGGTTCATGGCCGACAGTGCTGCCTTGCTTCTGTTATCAGTCTTGTTCCACAAAAGAAATATTTACAGTCAAATAAAGGTGTCCTATTTATCATATGACTGGGGAAATTGCGCACGTCGTATATGTATAAATCGTTATAAGTTTTTATCACATTAACATTTGATTAATCATGGTTCGTTTTTATTCCCCCTTCTCGAGATATCTCTTTAAAGCGGATCTTGCTTAGTGACTAATATCCTCGCCTTGCTTCTGCAATCAGTCCTCTCCAAAGCGTTTATTTACATTCAAATAAAAAGAACAAGGTGTGCCGTTATCATTTGTTATACTGTTATTTCGACAATTCGGCTGTTTAAAGATAAAGTGGAGTTCTAGTCAAAGAGACTGGGATTGGGAAAGGTTTAGCATGCATACATAAAAGTTGTTGTAGACTGAGAGATTTTGGAATCATGAAAATGATAAGAAATTGACACAAATGTGCTACAGAATACCTGCACTACACACAGGAATAGATTATGGGACTTTATGGCATGAATGTTCAGCCTGAACACTTCAGCCTGTTCTAGTCATATTTCGAATATGAGGGCGTTTGAAGAGCAATCATTTCCAGGGGAAATTTCTACCATGATGTTCTTCCAATCTGGTATAAAAGGAATGAGAAAGCTCATAAATAATTTTTTGACTGTCCCAGAACCCATGCTTCTCTTTAACGAGAATGGCGATATCATTCACCCCTATTATCCAATGGCGTATCAGGAATTTGATAAATAGGGGTGTAAAGACCCCAATCAGTAAAGCTAATCCTCAATGCTCTAAGGAACCATTTATTCAGTCTTCCTCCTATTGATAATGCAATATAATCTATACATCTATAAAGTGTAACAAAATGTTACTTGTCTTCCATTCTTCTCGTCTACTCCTCTAATCTGTTCTATGACTTATTCCTCTTATAGATGTATGGATTATATTGCATTATCAGTAGTAGGAAGACTGAATAAATGGTTCCTTAGAGCATTGAGGATTAGCTTTACTGATTGGGGCCTTTACACCCCTATTTATCAAATTCCTGATACGCCATTGGATAATAGGGGTGAATGATATCGCCATTCTCGTTAAAGAGAAGCATGGGTTCTGGGACAGTCTTCTCTGTATTTTCTTCCTTCACTCTACACTTCATTCTATCACTCTCGCGCGCTCTCTTTCCCTTTCTCTTTCTCTCCTCTCTCTCTCTCTCTCTCTCTCTCTCTCTCTCTCTCCCTCCCTCTCTTACTTGCTCTCGCTCTCTCTCTTTTCCCTCCCTCTCTCTCTCCACTTGTCTTTCCAACAAGTAACTTTTATCACTTTACATGCTCTTCTCAAATGTCTTAATCTGATTAATTTAATTTGATATATCATAGACCTAATTCTCTTTTATTATAAGTACTCAGGGGGGGGGGGGGGTTTCCTGACTCCATTGCCCTCCCTTGCTTGCTGCTTCTTCTTTCGAGCTTCTTCTTTCTTTTCTTTTCCTCATGTGTCACTCTGTTTCATTTTAATTTTTATTGTTAGTGTGATCTATAAGAAGATTGTGTGTTTTTATGTACGTGTTTCTATGTTTGTAAACTACCGACTAGTGTGGAAGAACCTTTCAACAGGAACTAGCTTCCTTTTGGCTATCCCTGGCCACTTGTCGATGGTATTTTCTATTTTCTTTGTATTTTGTATATTTGTTTCTTTTGCCTGAAATAAAATAAATAAATAAATAAATCAGGAGAAAGCGCATCCAGAGTTTGATAAACAAGATGGGAAACCTCCTCCCCCCCCCCCCCCCCCCCATCCCTGTGTGGGGAAGAAGGGATATACATGGACAGCCCCGCATGCATGGCGTAAGACGCATATCATTGTATATTTTTGTTTGTCTAAGAGTCATGGATATCAAACGGGGAGGGGGTTTACCCCGGAACCGTCTCATGCTGATCCGCCCGTAACTGGTAATATCTACAGGTACATGAGTTCCGTGACTACGTGCAGTTAATTAGATGCGTGAATAGCATTTAATCGTGTGAGCACATTCAAGTGGAATTCGCACCTACATGACACGGCGTTATCACACCAAATGTTCTTAATAATGGTTTGGGTCAAAGGACTTAAATTTATCAAAATTATAAATAGAATAGTTGTATTCTTATTTCGTATAGACAGAACATTATATTTTAAAAATGCAGCTTATCGGTTAACAAACCCGGAAGAATATTGGGGCTTAGGAATATGGCTATTCCGACGTTTAATTTCAGTCTAGCAATTTTTTTTAGTTGAGCAGCCTCAACTATTATTGTATTAAATTACATCTAGACATTTTATGAGAAGAAAAATATTGTTTTCAGTTCGCTTATGTAAAGCAGGGAATATTCGATCACTGTTTTATTGGTATAACTCTCACCATGCTCAATATCAGTACTACCTTCCAGTACAAGACAGTGAAATACCATGAAAAAGAACCAGAATAATGCATAGCAAGGATATTCTAATTGTTTTGTTGTGTATCAACAAAAAAGGTTATAAAATATTTTTTTTTCAAAAAAGTCCATCATGCTGAATGGCGTAATTTGAAAAAAAAAGGGAGACATGTAAATGCATTATATTGACAATTATGTTCTGTCCAGCCTGAGGAAGAAACATATCCGTTTCGAAAACCTGGACAATAACTTGCAACTAGAATCGGCAATGTCATGCAGTAGCAGTCTCTTCTTTTGATACACATCTTTAAACAACAAATTGGACACAATTGACATTAGGTATTTTAATGCTATTTTTTGTTGTTGTTCTTCTTTGATCATTGGCCCCATTACCATTGTCCAGGGGAGAGTTTCATCAAGCGTTTTGTCAGTGATTTTTACTGACAAATTTGCTCTCAGCCAATCAGATGCAAGGATTTCAGTAGCTTATAACAGTTGTCCGTAAAAATCACTAACAAAACGCTTTCTGAAACGCTCCCCAGGACTGATAATGGGAGTACTTCTTTGATTTGCCTTCTTTTTTTTTTTGGATCAATGAAACTTCCCTTATAGACACTGATAAAGAGATTAAGAAGTTTAATGACGTGCACTGAATACACGTGTCAATATTGACAATTCCATTGTTATCACTTATGGCGCTAGATATATTATTATATGACCAAATGTCCGTTTCCTGATAAGAGCGGTGAAGCGGGAAACTGTACTTATTTACCAAACCGTCTCTCTTTTTTTCACTTTGCCACGATACATGCATTTAACAAAATTTGTTTGATCTCCTAAAATGATCAGAAAAATAAATGCATGTTTATTGTGTTTGTTTGTTTTTCTCTCTCTCTCTCTCTTTTAATTTGTTTTATTGGTATCGTTGCGTACATGCTGAAAAGTAGTGAGATGGCGCTATTGCGCTCTGAAAGACCCTTGTAATTTTTTTCAAATATGTCTGATAACCGTTTATATGAAATTGTAGAATGGTTTCTTAACTCTGAAGTATCTGATAGACTGTTATTATTCGTTATGGACTAAAACCCCCAACCTTTTCCGGTCTTGACCATTTCAGAAATAATTTTAGTAGTTAGTGGCACATTTGGCCTTGAAAATCCAAGAAAGTGACCTTTTACAAATTTTTGAAATGTTAGATAATAAAGGTGTACAAACCTCTGCAAGCTAAAATGCAAATCGAGTACAGAGCTGACCAATCATTATTTCGATATTATAATTATGAAGGTATACGCTGTGACATTAATATGTATATGTGGAGTGATAACTTGGAACTCTATCAGGGTTCCCATGCAAATTTTAGAACCAAATTCCATGACCAGATAAGTACCATTTTGGTCAAGGTTATGGCATCCAAGAGAATACTGCACAGTGATACAGTATTTCATTTTATGATAGGAGGCTGCCATAGCCACACACGGCTCCCACCCAAAATAAATTTTCATGTCTTTCCATGACTTTGGGAGATTTTGTTTTTCCTTTTATCATGATTTTCCATGTCTTTCCATGACTTTGGGAGATTTTTTTTTTCATTTTTCATGAATTTTCCATTTCTTTCTAGAAGAATTGATTTTCCATAGCTTTCCAGGTTTTTCCATGACCGTGGGAACCCTTTATATACACGTATATACCGTGTGGCTCAAAAAAACGTAACACTTTTGAAATGGTTGCCAAATTAGGCATATATATATTTATGGGAAAATGTTGATATGTTTAGAAAGCTAAATGACCGACATTTCATATGATATGAAAAAAAATGATTAAAAATTCATGCATCGATGAGCAGTGCTCACTTAAGTTCGAGGTATGAAAATTGGCCTGCGCAGGATTTTTCCTTTCAATTTTGGACAGGTAAGTTATTTGTAGCTTACAAAATAAGGGTGATATGATATATTGATGATCAATTATGACAACTTTTTGTTTCTTAATATCTGTTTTTGATTATTGAATAAGAAATTTATGCATGAACGAACATTAAGGTAAATACCGGTACAGGGGAAGCGAGATACCGTAAGGAACGAAGAAATCGATTTACCGGCATTTGATGGAATCAGATCCAAGAAAACATGCACCCCTATCGTCCCTCTCCAGCCCCATCATAACCAGTAACCCCACCCCCCCCCCCCCCCCCTCAAACATACACAAACACACACCCACACACAGAGGTTTACATGGCTTTACTTCCGAGGACAAGTATTGTTCCTCAATTGTTCCTCGTCCTCGGACAGTCGACGGAATAAAGCACAAATTCATTGTTCGACGTTCGAAGACTATTGTCCGGCTTCCGAGGACCATTGTTGTCATGATTTTTTTTTTAGTTCTTTGTCCGAAAATGTCCTCGGACATACTGCTAAACACGCCCACGCAGACTGGGGAATGGTAAATGAGGGAGAGAAAGGAATGGTATTCAAAATATCTTTTTGACTCTTAATCCATCCATTCATGGAAAATGGTATGCAATCTCGCACCTGTAACATGTACCACAAATGTTTCAATAACTGAAGGAGTTGAAGGAGGTGGAGGGGGGGGGGGGCATCAGAGATATTGGCAGAGAGAGGAGCAGGGGGAGGAATGTGGGAATTGATTCATTATGACAATGATCATAAACAGATACTCACACTTATCTCACACCCATTTCATTAACGGTATTGCATGTACTAATCAAAGCTGCAAAAAGAGGGGGGGGCGAGGATGGCCGGGGATGGAGTGGATGATTGGGGTGGAGGTAGAAGTGTGGTGGTGCATTATTGATATTTACCCTGAAATTTGAATCAATACCAACAATCTCACAATCCTTCAATTTTTCACATTTGATGCAACAATAATCAATACAATTAATGTTCATTCATGCATAAATTTCTTATTCAATAATCTAAAAAGCATATTAAGAAACAAAATGTTGTCATAATTGATCATGAATATTTCATATCACCCTTATTTTGTAAGCTACAAATAACTTACCTGTCCAAAATTGTAAGGAAAAATCCTGCGCAGGCCAATTTTCATACCTCTAACTTAAGTGAGCACTGCTCATCGATGCATGAATTTTTTTCAATTTTTTCATATCATATGAAAGGTGGGTCCTTTAGCTTTGCATACATATCAACATTTTCCCATAAAAATATATATGCTTAATTTTGGCAACCATTTCAAAAGTGTAACGTTTTTTTGAGCCAAACGGTATAACATACATATATGTTTATTTTGTTTTCAGAATTTTTCCTTCGGGATTTGCAGGCTCTATTATCAAGTACTCATAAACAGTTTTTATTTCATGTTCGTGATCATTCGAGAAAATCGGACCTCGTTCTCTCTGACCCGTTTCAGTGATTTTCTCGAATGATCACGAACATGAAATGAGATGACAATCAGCCTCGGAGCGAACTTTGCTCCCGGCATGTAAACATTATGTGAAGACAAGTTAAAACTGTTTAACTTTGCATTTCGTAATCCGAGAAACGTCCCCCTCCTGTCTCTCTCTGTATCTTTCTTTTTAATTCTTTTCGCTCCCTCCTTCTCGCTTTCTCTCTCTCTCTCTCTCTCTCTCTTTGTTTATCCTCGCTTTAATCCTCACTTGGCTATTCTTTATTTCCTTAAATTAAGTTCTCCTTCTCTTCCCTTAGCCAAGTTAGCAAAAAGTGCTTTACATTTTACATACTTTATTGGTTCGTTTTTAACCCATTTTCGGGGAAGGAAGCACTTTGAATTTTCAAGTCGACGGAGATCGTTGAGAGTTGATGGTACCTTTAAAAGGAACGTACACCATGATATTAATTTGCTTTAAAATGAAGCAGAGAAATTAAAGAAACATATCAGTGAAAGTTTGAGCAAAATCCGATAAGAAATAACAAAAGTTATGATTTTTTAAATTGTAATGAATCAAACAGAAACTTAATTTTAGGGTGGACTTTCCCCTTGGAAGAAATAAAATAGTGATATTTGTATTTCTTTTCCAAATTTTAACTAATTATTAAGATGTTTGGGGGTACCCATGCTGTCGACTCCCATTTAGCACCCCCCCTCCCCCTTCCCCTTGATCGATTAAAATTAATTGCACACCTTTTTCTTGCATTATTGCGATATACGGTTGTTCTTGCATTATGTAATCGATTTCTATTAAAAATTAAATTTTGATTGATTTTTTTTTCAACTGAAACTGAAACTGAACATTTCTATTCGAGTGCAAGAAACATTATGTATATTACAAGTAAACAGGATTTGAATTCCTTTAATACCCAAGTCACACGAACGAGACCGGTTTGACGTTGTCACTGAAGTATAAATCAATGCAATTCTTGCATGCTATAGAAGATGGGCCAAAAAAAATTATAAATGTGGCTCCAGTCTCATGTGCACCCTCTATAGTTTGGCCATCTCCCATTACCATGCTAACTAACACGTCGGATCCGAAACAGTTGGAAAAGTGCTTTCGTGTCAAATTCTCAGTAAAATTATATGGTAAAGTTCGAATCTACTTCTTAGACCATACAAACTTATGCATTGTGTTTGTAAAACAATGATAATCTGCAAAAGATAAGGGATGGAAATGTTGTCGGTGGTAAAGTTCAAGTCCATCACTTGAGTGATAGAAAGATTCATAGATCACTATTGTATTTGCATATGGACTGATGATTTGCACAAGATAGGAGATAAATATCGTGACATCTTCTGTAAGTTGGCCTAATATAGATGGGAAAAGAGAAACATCAAGAACATAACATATTGGTTTACCGAATGGGAAGATCAATTAAAGCTCGTTGAACAATAAAAGAATGACGGATAACAAACACGCATGTCAGATCTATGTCAACTTCTACGAGTCAATTACTCCTTATATTATTACCTTTGAGCTCGGCGCTCTTTAGATCACACCTAGCACACGCAAGGTGCAAAAGATTAATGTCTTCCGAAAATAAAACTCTGATAAAAAATTATAATGGAATAATGGAAAATGGTGATGACTTTACATTTTTTTATCTCGCTGATAGTTGCAGGTCATCGAATGTTCTTAATAATGGTTTGGGTCAAAGGACTTAAATTTATCAAAATTATAAATAGAATAGTTGTATTCTTATTTCGTATAGACAGAACATTATATTTTAAAAATGCAGCTTATCGGTTAACAAACCCGGAAGAATATTGGGGCTTAGGAATATGGCTATTCCGACGTTTAATTTCAGTCTAGCAATTTTTTTTAGTTGAGCAGCCTCAACTATTATTGTATTAAATTACATCTAGACATTTTATGAGAAGAAAAATATTGTTTTCAGTTCGCTTATGTAAAGCAGGGAATATTCGATCACTGTTTTATTGGTATAACTCTCACCATGCTCAATATCAGTACTACCTTCCAGTACAAGACAGTGAAATACCATGAAAAAGAACCAGAATAATGCATAGCAAGGATATTCTAATTGTTTTGTTGTGTATCAACAAAAAAGGTTATAAAATATTTTTTTTTCAAAAAAGTCCATCATGCTGAATGGCGTAATTTGAAAAAAAAAGGGAGACATGTAAATGCATTATATTGACAATTATGTTCTGTCCAGCCTGAGGAAGAAACATATCCGTTTCGAAAACCTGGACAATAACTTGCAACTAGAATCGGCAATGTCATGCAGTAGCAGTCTCTTCTTTTGATACACATCTTTAAACAACAAATTGGACACAATTGACATTAGGTATTTTAATGCTATTTTTTGTTGTTGTTCTTCTTTGATCATTGGCCCCATTACCATTGTCCAGGGGAGAGTTTCATCAAGCGTTTTGTCAGTGATTTTTACTGACAAATTTGCTCTCAGCCAATCAGATGCAAGGATTTCAGTAGCTTATAACAGTTGTCCGTAAAAATCACTAACAAAACGCTTTCTGAAACGCTCCCCAGGACTGATAATGGGAGTACTTCTTTGATTTGCCTTCTTTTTTTTTTTTGGATCAATGAAACTTCCCTTATAGACACTGATAAAGAGATTAAGAAGTTTAATGACGTGCACTGAATACACGTGTCAATATTGACAATTCCATTGTTATCACTTATGGCGCTAGATATATTATTATATGACCAAATGTCCGTTTCCTGATCGATAAGAGCGGTGAAGCGGGGAAACTGTACTTATTTACCAAACCGTCTCTCTTTTTTTCACTTTGCCACGATACATGCATTTAACAAAATTTGTTTGATCTCCTAAAATGATCAGAAAAATAAATGCATGTTTATTGTGTTTGTTTGTTTTTCTCTCTCTCTCTCTCTTTTAATTTGTTTTATTGGTATCGTTGCGTACATGCTGAAAAGTAGTGAGATGGCGCTATTGCGCTCTGAAAGACCCTTGTAATTTTTTTCAAATATGTCTGATAACCGTTTATATGAAATTGTAGAATGGTTTCTTAACTCTGAAGTATCTGATAGACTGTTATTATTCGTTATGGACTAAAACCCCCAACCTTTTCCGGTCTTGACCATTTCAGAAATAATTTTAGTAGTTAGTGGCACATTTGGCCTTGAAAATCCAAGAAAGTGACCCTTTTACAAATTTTTGAAATGTTAGATAATAAAGGTGTACAAACCTCTGCAAGCTAAAATGCAAATCGAGTACAGAGCTGACCAATCATTATTTCGATATTATAATTATGAAGGTATACGCTGTGACATTAATATGTATATGTGGAGTGATAACTTGGAACTCTATCAGGGTTCCCATGCAAATTTTAGAACCAAATTCCATGACCAGATAAGTACCATTTTGGTCAAGGTTATGGCATCCAAGAGAATACTGCACAGTGATACAGTATTTCATTTTATGATAGGAGGCTGCCATAGCCACACACGGCTCCCACCCAAAATAAATTTTCATGTCTTTCCATGACTTTGGGAGATTTTGTTTTTCCTTTTATCATGATTTTCCATGTCTTTCCATGACTTTGGGAGATTTTTTTTTTTCATTTTTCATGAATTTTCCATTTCTTTCTAGAAGAATTGATTTTCCATAGCTTTCCAGGTTTTTCCATGACCGTGGGAACCCTTTATATACACGTATATACCGTGTGGCTCAAAAAAACGTAACACTTTTGAAATGGTTGCCAAATTAGGCATATATATATTTATGGGAAAATGTTGATATGTTTAGAAAGCTAAATGACCGACATTTCATATGATATGAAAAAAAATGATTAAAAATTCATGCATCGATGAGCAGTGCTCACTTAAGTTCGAGGTATGAAAATTGGCCTGCGCAGGATTTTTCCTTTCAATTTTGGACAGGTAAGTTATTTGTAGCTTACAAAATAAGGGTGATATGATATATTGATGATCAATTATGACAACTTTTTGTTTCTTAATATCTGTTTTTGATTATTGAATAAGAAATTTATGCATGAACGAACATTAAGGTAAATACCGGTACAGGGGAAGCGAGATACCGTAAGGAACGAAGAAATCGATTTACCGGCATTTGATGGAATCAGATCCAAGAAAACATGCACCCCTATCGTCCCTCTCCAGCCCCATCATAACCAGTAACCCCCCCCCCCCCCCCCTCAAACATACACAAACACACACCCACACACAGAGGTTTACATGGCTTTACTTCCGAGGACAAGTATTGTTCCTCAATTGTTCCTCGTCCTCGGACAGTCGACGGAATAAAGCACAAATTCATTGTTCGACGTTCGAAGACTATTGTCCGGCTTCCGAGGACCATTGTTGTCATGATTTTTTTTTTAGTTCTTTGTCCGAAAATGTCCTCGGACATACTGCTAAACACGCCCACGCAGACTGGGGAATGGTAAATGAGGGAGAGAAAGGAATGGTATTCAAAATATCTTTTTGACTCTTAATCCATCCATTCATGGAAAATGGTATGCAATCTCGCACCTGTAACATGTACCACAAATGTTTCAATAACTGAAGGAGTTGAAGGAGGTGGAGGGGGGGGGGGGGGGCATCAGAGATATTGGCAGAGAGAGGAGCAGGGGGAGGAATGTGGGAATTGATTCATTATGACAATGATCATAAACAGATACTCACACTTATCTCACACCCATTTCATTAACGGTATTGCATGTACTAATCAAAGCTGCAAAAAGAGGGGGGGCGAGGATGGCCGGGGATGGAGTGGATGATTGGGGTGGAGGTAGAAGTGTGGTGGTGCATTATTGATATTTACCCTGAAATTTGAATCAATACCAACAATCTCACAATCCTTCAATTTTTCACATTTGATGCAACAATAATCAATACAATTAATGTTCATTCATGCATAAATTTCTTATTCAATAATCTAAAAAGCATATTAAGAAACAAAATGTTGTCATAATTGATCATGAATATTTCATATCACCCTTATTTTGTAAGCTACAAATAACTTACCTGTCCAAAATTGTAAGGAAAAATCCTGCGCAGGCCAATTTTCATACCTCTAACTTAAGTGAGCACTGCTCATCGATGCATGAATTTTTTTCAATTTTTTCATATCATATGAAAGGTGGGTCCTTTAGCTTTGCATACATATCAACATTTTCCCATAAAAATATATATGCTTAATTTTGGCAACCATTTCAAAAGTGTAACGTTTTTTTGAGCCAAACGGTATAACATACATATATGTTTATTTTGTTTTCAGAATTTTTCCTTCGGGATTTGCAGGCTCTATTATCAAGTACTCATAAACAGTTTTTATTTCATGTTCGTGATCATTCGAGAAAATCGGACCTCGTTCTCTCTGACCCGTTTCAGTGATTTTCTCGAATGATCACGAACATGAAATGAGATGACAATCAGCCTCGGAGCGAACTTTGCTCCCGGCATGTAAACATTATGTGAAGACAAGTTAAAACTGTTTAACTTTGCATTTCGTAATCCGAGAAACGTCCCCCTCCTGTCTCTCTCTGTATCTTTCTTTTTAATTCTTTTCGCTCCCTCCTTCTCGCTTTCTCTCTCTCTCTCTCTCTCTCTCTTTGTTTATCCTCGCTTTAATCCTCACTTGGCTATTCTTTATTTCCTTAAATTAAGTTCTCCTTCTCTTCCCTTAGCCAAGTTAGCAAAAAGTGCTTTACATTTTACATACTTTATTGGTTCGTTTTTAACCCATTTTCGGGGAAGGAAGCACTTTGAATTTTCAAGTCGACGGAGATCGTTGAGAGTTGATGGTACCTTTAAAAGGAACGTACACCATGATATTAATTTGCTTTAAAATGAAGCAGAGAAATTAAAGAAACATATCAGTGAAAGTTTGAGCAAAATCCGATAAGAAATAACAAAAGTTATGATTTTTTAAATTGTAATGAATCAAACAGAAACTTAATTTTAGGGTGGACTTTCCCCTTGGAAGAAATAAAATAGTGATATTTTTATTTCTTTTCCAAATTTTAACTAATTATTAAGATGTTTGGGGGTACCCATGCTGTCGACTCCCATTTAGCAACCCCCCCCCCCCCCGTTCCCCTTGATCGATTAAAATTAATTGCACACCTTTTTCTTGCATTATTGCGATATACGGTTGTTCTTGCATTATGTAATCGATTTCTATTAAAAATTAAATTTTGATTGATTTTTTTTTCAACTGAAACTGAAACTGAACATTTCTATTCGAGTGCAAGAAACATTATGTATATTACAAGTAAACAGGATTTGAATTCCTTTAATACCCAAGTCACACGAACGAGACCGGTTTGACGTTGTCACTGAAGTATAAATCAATGCAATTCTTGCATGCTATAGAAGATGGGCCAAAAAAAATTATAAATGTGGCTCCAGTCTCATGTGCACCCTCTATAGTTTGGCCATCTCCCATTACCATGCTAACTAACACGTCGGATCCGAAACAGTTGGAAAAGTGCTTTCGTGTCAAATTCTCAGTAAAATTATATGGTAAAGTTCGAATCTACTTCTTAGACCATACAAACTTATGCATTGTGTTTGTAAAACAATGATAATCTGCAAAAGATAAGGGATGGAAATGTTGTCGGTGGTAAAGTTCAAGTCCATCACTTGAGTGATAGAAAGATTCATAGATCACTATTGTATTTGCATATGGACTGATGATTTGCACAAGATAGGAGATAAATATCGTGACATCTTCTGTAAGTTGGCCTAATATAGATGGGAAAAGAGAAACATCAAGAACATAACATATTGGTTTACCGAATGGGAAGATCAATTAAAGCTCGTTGAACAATAAAAGAATGACGGATAACAAACACGCATGTCAGATCTATGTCAACTTCTACGAGTCAATTACTCCTTATATTATTACCTTTGAGCTCGGCGCTCTTTAGATCACACCTAGCACACGCAAGGTGCAAAAGATTAATGTCTTCCGAAAATAAAACTCTGATAAAAAATTATAATGGAATAATGGAAAATGGTGATGACTTTACATTTTTTTATCTCGCTGATAGTTGCAGGTCATCGAATGATGGTGTATGTAAACCTAGACCCATACTCTGTACCGCAAATATAGAATCCTATCATGCCTCAGTATACCTTGTGATTAGTATAAAAAATACACATAAGAGTGTGTACTAAAGTGCAGAATCTTAATTGAATCCAGTCCCCGGGTTCAAACACTTTAAGTGCTTTGGTCGGTTACTTTGTAACTAACTGGTAAATCGCTTTATAAGAAACAGTCACTTTTAACCAAAAAGGAGCTTTGTTTCCAACAATTTTATTAAAGGAAATGAGGTATTTCGCCACGGCATTTGTACAACAATAATGGTAAACTGGAAACCCTGTTAAATTCACATTTATATCCAAAATAACATTGGAAACCATTATGTATATTACAAGTAAACAGGATTTGAATTCCTTTAATACCCAAGTCACACGAACGAGACCGGTTTGACGTTGTCACTGAAGTATAAATCAATGCAATTCTTGCATGCTATAGAAGATGGGCCAAAAAAAATTATAAATGTGGCTCCAGTCTCATGTGCACCCTCTATAGTTTGGCCATCTCCCATTACCATGCTAACTAACACGTCGGATCCGAAACAGTTGGAAAAGTGCTTTCGTGTCAAATTCTCAGTAAAATTATATGGTAAAGTTCGAATCTACTTCTTAGACCATACAAACTTATGCATTGTGTTTGTAAAACAATGATAATCTGCAAAAGATAAGGGATGGAAATGTTGTCGGTGGTAAAGTTCAAGTCCATCACTTGAGTGATAGAAAGATTCATAGATCACTATTGTATTTGCATATGGACTGATGATTTGCACAAGATAGGAGATAAATATCGTGACATCTTCTGTAAGTTGGCCTAATATAGATGGGAAAAGAGAAACATCAAGAACATAACATATTGGTTTACCGAATGGGAAGATCAATTAAAGCTCGTTGAACAATAAAAGAATGACGGATAACAAACACGCATGTCAGATCTATGTCAACTTCTACGAGTCAATTACTCCTTATATTATTACCTTTGAGCTCGGCGCTCTTTAGATCACACCTAGCACACGCAAGGTGCAAAAGATTAATGTCTTCCGAAAATAAAACTCTGATAAAAAATTATAATGGAATAATGGAAAATGGTGATGACTTTACATTTTTTTATCTCGCTGATAGTTGCAGGTCATCGAATGATGGTGTATGTAAACCTAGACCCATACTCTGTACCGCAAATATAGAATCCTATCATGCCTCAGTATACCTTGTGATTAGTATAAAAAATACACATAAGAGTGTGTACTAAAGTGCAGAATCTTAATTGAATCCAGTCCCCGGGTTCAAACACTTTAAGTGCTTTGGTCGGTTACTTTGTAACTAACTGGTAAATCGCTTTATAAGAAACAGTCACTTTTAACCAAAAAGGAGCTTTGTTTCCAACAATTTTATTAAAGGAAATGAGGTATTTCGCCACGGCATTTGTACAACAATAATGGTAAACTGGAAACCCTGTTAAATTCACATTTATATCCAAAATAACATTGGAAACCAAGTTCCCATTGGAAATCTTTTTTGAGCATTGATAAACAACAGTTTTCTGGTCGGAATGTTATAAACTTGGTCAGTTATATAAGAATTTTTACCCATATGCAGTAACAGAGTATACATGTGAAAGAATGATCTAACGTATTTTGATTCGGGATTGTTATTTTATGTTTCAGGGAATATCGTCTGTCAAGAAATTGAAACCACAGCCGACCAAAATTGTGGTGAACAGTGTCTGTCTCAACTGAAATTTAAAAAAGAAAGAAAGAATGAGTGTATGGTAAATACTTTGGAGGGGACCTGCATTTTTTTAGCACAAACATGAAATGGAAATGGAATAAAAAATACTTTTAATTTCATATTCATATCTTATGATTTTGTAAAAGACAAAACCTCATATCCTAAATTACACGGCTATACATACACGAGAGAAAGAGCATGGCATCTCAGAGTCCAAACTGAGTTAGGCGGCTCGCCAAATATTATTCGGAACTTTCACTTGCGATAAGTAATAAAATCAATGCCTTTGTAATGAAAAAAAAAATCAGTTGATATTACGAACCACGGATTTTATAGTGGAATCATAAGTCTTAGACCCTCTTTTGTTTATTTTCATTTCATTTATTTGTTATGTTTTGTTTTGTTTTGTTTTAAAGAAAAGGAAACCCAATGAATGTAAGAGTGCAAGAGGTATCCGAGCAATGTGGTGTATTTTTGAAAGCTCTTATTTCTTGACTCTCATACGAGAGGATTCGATCTTTGATCGGTGCTTGGACAGGGGTTTTACCCATATTTTCCCTCTTGACCCAGGTCTATTACATAGGTACCTGGTGCTTCTGGGCCAATAATAATTACAGGGCTTTCAGGAAGAACATCATTAATATACTGATGAGGCTACCCTGGGTAGATAAGACCATTCAACCCCCTCCCCCCCCCCCCCCCTCTCTCTCTATCTCTCTCTGAAATATAGGAGGAATGCAAAACCTTAAAAGTAGGCGTGATATTTAAATATTGAAAAAGGGGAAAATATACGTGTTGGCAAAAGAAGGAAGAGACGTGTGTCCCCTATACGCCCCTCCTCCTGCTCCTCCTCCTTCTCTCCTCCACCCCCCCCCCCCCCCCAACCTCCAGAGAATCCGCCACTGTTTCCTTTGAGAAACAAGCATCGAAATCAAACTTTTTTTATTTCGATGAGACAGTCCTGGTGAAGCATATCAGTGATAAAACACTAGATGGCGCTGTTCATGAAATTTTGCCCTCTCTCTCTCTCTCTCTTACGATCATGATCGTATTTACTTTAAAGCTGACTCTATATTATAGGTCCAAGGATGTTTGTGGCAACAGAAACCATCCATACAGAAATGTCCTTTTCTTTAAAACAAAAGAAAACAGGTGACACCCCCCCCCCCCCCCCCCCCCCAAATTTGGTCCGGGAACATTTGTGAAGCATTTATATTGTGACAAAGATAAATGATTGCATTGAGGTTTTAGGTTTAGGGTTGAGTGTTAGTGTTAGGAATAAGTGTAATAGTGTTAGGTGCAAGTGTAATAGTGTTAGGTGCAAGTGTAATACTGTTAGGTGCAAGTGTTAGTGTTAGGTATATTGTGCTTCGTCCAAGATTAAAGTGAGGAATTCGGTTAGGGTAGGAAGTTCTCCGGGGCAATATATATTGCTGCCGGATAACGTGTCGCTGAATTAAGACACAGTTAGAAACTATAATCACAAACCATTTGGAAAAAAAAATTATAATCTACAATAATTAGGCCAAGTAAAACTAATTCCTAGTTTCTCGTCCCTCCTCATTCCCTTTTTTCAGTTACAACTTTGGAGTTATTAACGATCAAAAGTGTCCAAAAAATTATACCTAGTATTTTATGAAGTATATAAATGTCGTTAATTTGTCTGTTTAATACAGAGCCCTGTACTTGTACCCCTTTTTCGATATAAATTCATATTCTGTTCCATTTGTGTTGTACATAAATTTTGTATTGTGTATGGAATTTATGCTAATTTTGCTTCTAAGTAGCGTCTTCGCAGATGCCATGTTTCTTTCGTTTGGGAAAGACGTTTAGGAGACGAAAGTCTCATTTATGTTGAAACTATGTTGCCAGGAAATGTCGGCACAGAAATTGAATTGTTGGATAACTAAAGCTGGAGGAATTCAGAACCAGGAATGCCGCTTTGGAATTGCATATGTAGCGCTCGAAAAAAATCAAGCTGCAATTTTATTCAATCTGTGAATATAAAATAGATATAAAGGGATCATAAATACATGTACAAAGTTTGCATGAATAAATGATGACTTTGATTTCATATCCAAATATTGAATTGTTACTTTCATCTTTAGAATAATGAATAGAATAAAGTCTCACCTTTATAAGAATGATTAATATAGAGATGAAGCCTTGTTTTCCAAAGAAAAGTCTTTGAGCAAGACTAGATAAATAAAAAGTACATTTGTATGTACATGTACTTCAATGAATTCACTGAATGGTTTTAATTCAGTGATAGATAATTGAAATACATACAAATTGCAGCTTGATTTTTTCGAGCGCTACATATGCAATTCCAAAGCGGCATTCCTGGTTCTGAATTCCACCAGCTTTAGTGATCCAGTTTCATTGAGAGCATGCGTGGAAACTAACTGTACCAACTAAAAATAGAACTAGAGCTCTGCTTCGGAACTGCTGCTTCAAATCGCCGATTACCAATGGACGTTATAAAATACGAATGCGATCGGGGGGGGGGGGGGGGGGAGGGGGGGGGTGTAATAATTATAATTAAGTCTCACCTTTATAAGAATGATTAATATAGAGATGAAGCCTTGTTTTCCATAGAAAAGTCTTTGAGCAAGACTAGATAAATAAAAAGTACATTTGTATGTACTTCAATTAATTCACTGAATGGTTTAAATTCAGTGATAGGTAATTGAAGTACATACAAATGTGACCCGACGCCTCAAAACCTACAATAAGTCGCCAAAATTATTTTTTTGGTTTTATACTTTTTCTGAAAGTAGAGATTCTCAGCTTTCCAATGGTATATCACTTTCCTAGTTTACTCAATGATAACACCTTTAAATATCACATTTAGAATCAGTATGTAACCAGCAATCAATAACTCCTATTCAGAGAAAATGGCCATTTAAGTTCGGAACAAAAGAGTGCTAAACCTTCGCTCTCTGTGTGCGCCCAAGTAAAACTGGGTATTCAAATGGCCATAGCAACCGGTATGAAGGGATTATCAGATTAGGAGTCATTTTAAAATGCCCCAAAAACATATTTCTAAGTCGAATTACGACTCACAAACTTGAGACATGATAGAATGATAATGAAACTACCCATTTCTATCAAAAACAGAAAATCTACTGATCCAAGCAAATTTACTATTTTGGGCTGTTTGCTACGTTGTGGTCCGTGCGACTTATTGTAGGTTTTGAGGCGGCGGGTCACAAATGTACTTGTTCATAGTCCTTCTCTGCCTTGGTTATTTCGTCCACCGAACGGCTCTCCTCAACCAAGAACTCTAAGGCATTACCCATCCGTGTGAACTTAGCCTTCGCACCTCTCCTTTTCAGCTTCAGGCTCTTTTCTGTCTCAGCCAACAATTCAATTTCTTCGCAAGAAGGGATACGAAGTCTGGTGAGGAATTATGGCTGAGACAGAAAAGAGCCTGAAGCTGAAGAGGAGAGGTGCGAAGGCTAAGTTCACACGGATGGGTAATGCCTTAGAGTTCTTGGTTGAGGAGAGCCGTTCGGTGGACGAGATAACCAAGGCAGAGAAGGACTATGAACAGGCTTATAACGATCTTCAGGTTAAACATGAGGCTCTAACCGAGACCATCAAAGATGATGCTTCCTTTGAAGAAGAGGAGAAGTACTTGCAAGAATGCCAGAAAATATTCTTAAGGCTACAGGTCAGAGTTAAGGACTATAACAAAGGGGCAGCTGCGGCTAGCCATGATCAGCCTGTAAAAAGGTCAGAAGTAGAGAGCACTTCTCCTGTAGTAGCAGACAGCATCCAAGCTGAGGAACCGGTGATGAGAGCTGAACCATCTTGTTTTAAGATGGAGAGACCCAAGCTTCCTAAATACAGCAGGGACATAAGAGAATACCATGCTTTTAAAGCTGATTTTCAACATGTGGTTCATCGACAGTATGGAGGTAGAGACGCCTTAATGATACTTCGATCCTGTCTGGTTGGAAAGCCTCTGCAGAATATTCAAGGACTGGGGCAAGATTATGCAGCTGCTTGGAGATAACTGGATCTACTCTATGGAGATCCTAGAATGGTCGCAGATGTTGTTGTCAATGACATCTCCAAGATGAAGCCCCTGAAGACAGGTGAGGATGAGAGGTTTTGTAGTTTCGTTAACGTCATTCGCAGAAGCTACAACTCTCTGAACGAGATAGGAAGAGCCAACGATATGAACAACAATCACATGTTGGCTCTCATCGAGAGAAAAATGTGTGTTGATGACAGGAGAATGTGGTTTCGCAGCCAAGAAGGAGACTCAACACCCACTCTGGAGTCCCTCCTGCATTGGATGGAGGTGGAGTTGAAGGCTAGACTCAGATCATCGGCGCCAGTAAGAAATGATACCAGAGCTAGTAGCACTGTTAATCAGGTGTCGACAACGCCATCGAAACAGGAATACAGATGCCTGGAAATGTCAATCTACTGATGGACATTGGACAGATCAGCGTAAGAAGTTTGTGTCTAAATCCCAGGAAGAAAGGTTTCAAATGGTAAAGGAGAACTATGCTTGCTTCAGTTGTTTGAAAAAGGCAAGCAAAGAACACCAGCTGTCCACTTGTAAAAGGAAGCGACGTTGCACAGAGACGGTTGATGGAAACCAGTGCAAGTCTTACCATCATCCACTGTTACATCCTGCACCTAAAAGGAATAACTATGATGTTGCGTTCATTAGTGCTAAGGAATCCATGCTACCTGTCATTGTAGTTGAAGCCATCGGTCAGGATAAAGTTAAGAAAAGATGCAATCTTTTACTGGACTAGGGAGCCCAGATCTCGCTCATCAAGCAATCTCATGCCGATGAACTGAAACTGCAAGGAAGGGTGACATCGATATCTATTAAGAAACTGGGTGGATTGGAAGAAGAACTGGAAACTTGTATAAGGTGCCCATCAAATCCTCAGACAAAAGGAGCAAGGTCTACACGGTTACTGCTATTGGATTGCCGTGTATAAATGACGACATAGAAAGGGTCGAGATTGATGCAGTGACCCAGTTGTTCAATCTAAAGCAGAAGGATGTTCATCGAGGTAGTGGATCGGTTGATCTGCTTATGTCTAGTTTTTGGAGCACAGAGACGATGGGAGTTACAGATAGTAACTGTCAGTGTAGCCCTGCATCAATAACAAAGTTAGATATGGATGAATATAACATCATCAACAGATCTTGCCAGAAGAAAGGAAAGCAATGGATGATTCCTTATCCATGGAAGCGGGATCCCAGAGACCTCCCAGACAACAGATGGCAAGCAGAAAAATGTTGCAAAGAATCGAGAAAAGACTGCTTAAGAATCCAGCCCATGGTAAAGCATACCAGACTCAGATGACCGAGATGGTAGAGATGGGGTTTGCTCGTAAGCTGAATGAGAAAGAGATGAAGGAGTATAAGGGCCCGGTGCATTACATTTCGCACCATGCAGTAGTGAGGCCTGATAAGAAGAGCACCCCAGTGCGAATTGTCTTTAACTCGTCATCAAAGTTTCAAGGACATTGTCTTAACGATTACTGGTACAAGGGACCTGACTTGCTAAACTCATTGTTTGGTGTGCTAATGAGATTTCGGGAGCACCAAGTTGCCATTTCGGGAGACATCTCGAAAATGTATCACAGAGCGATAATCCCTGAGGTGGACCAGCATGTACATCGCTATCTGTGGAGAGATCTAGAAACAGAGAGAGAACCAGATGTCTTCATCAAGAAGGTCCTTACCTTTGGTGACAAGCTAGCCTCTTGTCGAGGCCCTGGCGCTGTTGAAATCCTTGGCGGCAAACCGAGGCGCTTGCGCCGAGGGCCTCTTGACACCCGACCTGAATTATGAATTCATGAGGCACGATTTCCTACTGAATTATGCATGAAAACGTGAATAGTTAGATAACCGCGGCGATCGCCCAGCAAATTGGCCAATGAAATCTCAAGGATTTCTTACTTCAGTTCTGGACTAGTCTATTATTTTTTTTTTTTTGAGGGGGGGGGGGGGGATTACGTAAATCTATTGCTCAAAATACATTCACAGACAAGCACATTATGAAGAATTCGATCTCTAGCTTACAAACCATGGTAATTTGAAATAAGACAAATGTACATATTTCTCAAGAGATCATCATATATTTACAAATAATGAAGAATGGGCAATAAAAGTCACCGTTCAACAATAGATGCATCTCCATCAATTCTGATGTAACCAAGGAGTTACCAGCAACTTCACTGCCCGGCAAGGCCCCGGGGGATCCGCCTGGCCTAGGCCCTAGCATAGCTCGCGAATTCAAAGCAGCTAGCAGTCTCACTCTCCATCCCTGGCCCACGGAGGTAATCAGCACAGAGCGGTAGCGCGTGAAAAATAACACTTTTCCATAGCCAGTAGGCAGATTCACAAAAACATCTTGTCCTTTAAGTGCAGATTTGATTGCATCAACTTGCAAATCTTTGAATCTGTCAATCTTCAACATTCTAGCGGCATATTCTAAGCTCTTACAAATATCGTCATCACTCGTCGTGGAAGAAACGTTGAACGCCATTTTGGGCTAGCGTGCAGTCGAGTCATGAATATTTAACATTACGTCATGGTAGCTCGCGCTTATTGGATGATTTTCACCGACCAAAATTTGGTCGGAATATTCGTCAAAACAATGAAATACAAAAGAAATTCAGATCAGGTGTCAAGAGGCCCTCGGCGCAAGCGCCTCGGTTTTGCTGGCTCGCTTCGCTCGCCAGAAATTTTGCCTCCATATCGCCAAGGATTTCAACAGCGCCAGGGCCTCGACAAGAGGCTAGTGACAAGCCTGCTTCAGCTATGGCCCAGATTGCTTTGAGGCGAACTGCAGAGGAGGCTGAGAATGTGTATTCTCAGGCCGCTCATGTGTTGAAGGAAAGCACATACATGGATGACATCTGCGTCTCAGTTCCAACAGAAGATGAGGCGAGAAAGCTGACTAACGAGATAGATGTGGTATTAGCTGAAGGAGGTTTCAAGGTGAAAGGGTGGATGTCTAACAGACAACTGAAAGAGAACAACAACACCTCATCTACTGATGAAATGAATCTCTTGAAAACACTTTCAGAGGAGAAAGTGTTAGGAGTTGCTTGGAACCAAGAAAAGGGCTTGTTCACCTACAAGGTGAATCTTGAAGGAAGAGAGTCAGAACGAAGGAAAGATAATCAAAATCTGACTAAGAGAAAGGTTTTAAGTAACATAGCTCGCATCTTCGATCCAATAGGATTTGCTGCAGCTTTCCTTGTGCGAGCTAAGATCGGAATGCAGAGACTTTGGCAATTAGGCTTAGGATGGGATGAAGCACTTCCAAATGATGAACAGAGGAAATGGATGTCTTTCTTCGAAGAGATGAAGAACTTGAGTTATGCGGAGTATGGAAGATGTCTTACAGCACCATCAGCTGTAGGTCGTCCCATTCTTTGCATTTTCTCAGATGCTTCGGAGGACGCTTTTGGTGCCTGTGCCTACTTAACATGGTTGCATTGCAACGGGGAGTATGATGTCAAATTCGTCACTGCCAAGTCTAGAGTTGCTCCCCTAAAGAAGCTGACAATACCTAGGCTAGAGTTGCAAGCTGCTGTGATAGCAAGTAGACTTTATGAAACCATCAAGAATGAAATGAGAATCCAGATCGAGAAAGCTGTATTCATGACGGACAGTAAGATAGTGCTTGCCTGGATTCACAGTCAGGGAAGACGGTATAAGCCATTTGTGTCAGCAAGAATAGGTGAAATACAGAGTCACTCAGATCCAGCTCAATGGAGACATATACCAGGTGACATGAATCCTGCCGACGATGTCTCAAGAGGTGTAACTGTGGAAGAACTGGGTGGTAGATGGCTTCATGGGCCGGAGTTTCTTCGATCACCAGAGAGTGACAGAGACTGAGACTGAAACAGAAGCAGATGTAGAAGTAGAGAAACGTAAAGTACAACACGTTTCAGTATCCAGAGAGCAAGAAGTGATGGACTGCAAACGATTCTCCAGCTGGAGAAGACTGATCAGAGTGACAGCCTGTGTCTTAAGGTTTGTTGAGAAGCTGAAAGCTGCACGTCAATCACGGTTAGATGGTGGTGCTTGCCCTGAAAGAGGAAGTCTGTGGACGTGTCAGCTGCAGGAGGCTGAGAGCTTCTGGGTAAAGGAGGCTCAAAAGGGGCTACATCAACGTGTAGAAAGAGGTGACTTCAAAGTACTGAGCCCCTTTGTAGACGAAGAAGGCATTATCAGAGTCGGAGGAAGGCTTAACAAATCTCTGATGTCCTACGAGACGAAACATCCACGGCAGTTTTGCTGCCTTATTGTCACTGGATTTCCATGCTGATAACTCGATACATGCATCAGCTTGGACATAGTGGAGTGGCTACTACAGCGGCAAAGACGAGAAGAAAATACTGGATTCAGCAAGTACATAAGCTTGCTATGACAATCAAGTACCGATGTGTTGTTTGCAGAGAGGCAGAACGTCGGGTGGAGTCACAAGTTATGGCTGACTTGCCGACAGAGAGAACTGAGCCATACTCACCGCCGTTCTACAGGACCTCCCGTGATTATTTTGGCCCATACAGAGTTAAGATGAAACACAACAGCTAAGTATTACGGGGTCATTTTCACTTGCCTGAATACTAGGGCAGTTCACCTGGAACTGGCTGTGGACGCCTCTGCGATGGAGTTTCTGCAAGTGCTTAGACGCTTCTTTTCGATGAGAGGACAACCAGCCTCTATCCTTAGCGACAATGGCACCCAGTTTGTTGGGGCAGAGAGAGAGAGAGCAGCGTGAGATGGTACGAGGTTGGAATGCTGAACAGTTGAGGGAGTTCTGTGCCGATCGAGGGACGGAGTGGAAGTTTTCTACTCCTTCTGCACCGCATCACAACGTTTGTGCAGAGGCCTTGGTTAAGAGTTGTAAACTTGCCTTGAAGAAGGCAATTGGAGATCAGCTTGTCACACCCTTTGAACTGTACACTTGTTTGCAAGAGGTCGCAAATCTCATCAACCAGCGACCAATATAGGGAGAATTCCGACCGATCCGGATGATTGCTCGTATCTATGTCCGAACGATATTCTGCTTGGACGAGCATCTAGCGTGATTCCTCAAGGGCCTTTCAGAGAGACTAAGAACCCTAGACACCGTTTCGAGTTTGTCCAGCGTATCGTCAAAGCGTTCTGGAAAAGTTGGATGCGTGATGTCTTCCCACTGCTAGTACCACGTCGAAAGTGGAACTCAGAAAGACGTAATGTTCGAGTCGACGATGTGGTAGTACTAGCTGACCCTAATGTGGTTCGCGGAAAATGGACCTTAATTGGGTAGGGTTATCCAGGTGTACCCTGGGTCTGATGGGAAGGTTAGAACAATTAAGGTGAAGTCTAAGGGGGCTGAGTATCGACGACCAATCTCAAAGATTGTAGTAATCTACCCAGCAGAAGGATATGAGGAAGATTAGATTTAAGTACAGTTAACTTTGCCTAAGTCGAATCTGTTAAGACCACAGGAATTGTTTCAGCTTGTGCAGGTTTTGTCTTGGGGGATGGAAACTTGGTGGATGTAAATAACACGTTTTGCATAGTTTGGTAAAATCAATGATTCGACTTGGGGAAAGTTAAACTATACGATTTCTAGTTATGCGAGGTTAACTCTAGATTTGTATCTTTATATAACAATCATTTTCAGGAATTTTCTATACAGAAAATTATTTGATTATACGTGCACATGTACTAAGAATTATTACATCAAAGCTCTAAAGGTGTAGAATCCAAAGTATTCGGATTGTAAAGTGTGTCTTACTTTAGAATCAAGAGTATTGGGATTATAAAAATTATCTGTTAGTGAAAGTTTGTAACATACATATGTAATTTGCAAACGTTCTTCTCTTATGAGGATTCATTCCTGTGTTCACCACCATTTTTGGCGGCGGGGGGAGGATGGTTTGTTGACAAACCCTGAAATGTATTCTTTTTTTCCCCTGTGTAATTTGTAATTTGCCAGATACCATAGGGCGTATAGAATTTATGCTAATTTTGCTTCTAAGTAGCGTCTTCGCAGATGCCATGTTTCTTTCGTTTGGGAAAGACGTTTAGGAGACGAAAGTCTCATTTATGTTGAAACTATGTTGCCAGGAAATGTCGCCACAGAAATTGAATTGTTGGATAACTAAAGCTGGAGGAATTCAGAACCAGGAATGCCGCTTTGGAATTGCATACGGTAGCGCTCGAAAAAATCAAGCTGCAATTTTATTCAATCTGTGAATATAAAATAGATATAAAGGGATCATAAATAAATGTACAAAGTTTGCATGAATAAATGATGACTTTGATTTCATATCCAAATATTGAATTGTTACTTTCATCTTTAGAAGAATGAATAGAATAAAGTCTCACCTTTATAAGAATGATTAATATAGAGATGAAGCCTTGTTTTCCATAGAAAAGTCTTTGAGCAAGACTAGATAAATAAAAAGTACATTTGTATGTACTTCAATTAATTCACTGAATGGTTTTAATTCAGTGATAGATAATTGAAGTTATGCTAATTACAAAATGAAAGGGAAGCCCCTCCCCAACGAACGGTAATATATTATTATGGATCTTCATTTTGTTGCTAAAGGTCTGTTTGTATAATGCCATTTTCGCAATTTGTTCATATTTGATGCATATCTTGAAGTGACTAGAAACCTGTGTCAGTATAATTTTATAGTCATAAAGCAGATTAATTGATGTTAGGTCAGGACAATCAAACATTTTGGCGTGCCTGACCTACCAAAGACCGCTGTAATTTATGCATTCTGCATTCTGATTATTGAAATATTAACAAGTCAATAGTCACAAGGAAGCCGTATACTACTGAGCTTTGAAAGCGTTGCGATAAATGGTAGCAATTGCGGCAACTTATTATTGTTTTATTAAAGGTAAGTGAACGGTAATATCTTATAATGGATCTTCATTTTGTTGCTAAAGGTCTGTTTGTATAATGCCATTTTCGCAATTTGTTCATATTTGATGCATATCTTGAAGTGACTAGAAACCTGTGTCAGTATAATTTTATAGTCATAAAGCAGATTAATTGATGTTAGGTCAGGAAAATCAAACATTTTGGCGTGCCTGACCTACCAAAGACCGCTGTAATTTATGCATTCTGCATTCTGATTATTGAAATACTAACAAGTCAATAGTCACAAGGAAGCCGTATTCTACTGAGCTTTGAAAGCGTTGCGAAAAATGTCACACTGGGTACTGGTGGGAGGGAGGGAGGCAAGGGGAGGAGTCTGCTGAAATAATTCTCAAAACTGAGGGGAGGCATGTAATTGTCAAACAAGTGAGTTTCCCATCAGAATCCTCCACCCCCACCTAGCCAGGATTGGCTTCGTGAATGTAAAAAAAAAAAAAAAATGGCTATACGCCTTCTACATCACGAAGCCAGGCGTTCTTACCCAGCAATCTAACTGCGCACGGGTTAGCAGGACTGGAAAATGCCCTGAAATATCACTTTTCTGATAACTCCCGCGACCGATAGCTCCTTCACCACAGCGTATCCTCCTAGGAAAACGTTTAGAATTAGAATGTCTTTTTGATCGTACGTATTTTTACCAAAAAATCAAAAAAAGATCGTAAGAAATTTCCGAAAACTCACCAGTGTTTGTGTGTATCCATTGTCATGCCTTATCTGCATGACAAGAGGAGGCATGGATACACACAAACACTGGCGAGTTTTCGGAAATTTCTTACGATCTTTTTTGGATTTTTTGGTGTCGACCTCATACCATTCTGCCAAATCCATTGTGACGTGAGAGGTATTCTAGTATACTCTATAGCGCTACACTCCTAAGATCAAATGGGAGGAAAAAAAAGCAACGGGAGGCGGAAGCGAGAATTCGTTATGTACATGTTCTCCATCGGCCGTTCCATTTTGCAAGCGGCGAGGAGACACTGTTCTCCTTCTTAAATAATCAAATGGGAGTAATTTCATGTTATTTGTAATAGGCTGACAATTATCTACATGATTATAGGCTAATGTTTGTTGCCTTTTATTCCCCTTTAATATTGGTTTATATAGGTAAGTAAACGGTAATATCTTATTATGGATCTTCATTTTGTTGCTAAAGGTCTTGTTTGTATAATGCCATTTTCGCAATTTATTAAAACTTGATGCATATCGTGAAGTGACTAGAAACCTGTGTCACTATAATTTTATAGTCATAAAGCAGATTAATTGTAATGTTGTTAGGTCAGGATAATCAAACATTTTGGCATGCCTGACCTACCAAAGACAAAGTCAATAGTCACAAGGAAGCCGTGTACTACTGAGCTTTGAAAGCGTTGCGAAAAATGTCACACTGGGTACTGGTGGGAGGGAGGGAGGGGGTTGGGGAGGAGTCTGCTGAAATATTTCTCAAAACTGAGGGGAGGCATGTAATTGTCAAACAAGTGAGTTTCCCATCAGAATCCTCCACCCCCACCCCAGCCCCTAAAACCCATTCCCTTTTCTATTCACAGTACTTTTGAGTTTCAATATTTCTGTCGTTGGATCATACGATGCGGACTTCAGCATAACCCAGTCCTACTATACAAATACTATCACGTCTATTGTCTTCACTTTCCAGTCTAAGATAATAAAATATATGTTACTTTTTCTTTTCTCTTTTTGAGAATCAAGATGCCAGAATTTTCATGTTAATTGGGTACAATATAGAACTTTCAATGTAATATTTTAGACCCTGTATTACACACACTTAAATGGGATAGTTTCATTTATGACCCATTCATAGCGCCCCCCACCCCCTCGAAAAAATACCCTTAAGGTGAGCGTGGGTTCAGAACTTGTTTTTAGATAACATGTCAAAATGGTTCGAGGTTGTAAAGTCATGAAAGGTCATGAAAGGGGGTAAAAAAAATAACACACACCTGGCAGGAGGCATGTCCCTACAAACTTCGTACTACATGTACATGTACTACCCACTGTACTCACTGGAGCGTTCGGCTCATATACGTTCACATTTTTTTTGTCGACCTCATACCATTCTGCCAAATCCATTGTGACGTGAGAGGTTGTATTCTAGTATAAACTATAGCGCTACACTCCTAAGATCAAATGGGAGAAAAAAAGGTAACGGGAGGCGGAAGCGAGAAATCGTTTATGTACATATGTTCTCCGTCGGCCGTTCGTTCCATTTTGCAAGCGGCGAGGCTTGGATGGTTTTAACTAGAGGTATGTTAAGAGTATCGGTAAGTGATATTGAACTGCCAAAGAGAATGTGTGATGTTGCAATGAATGGTATTAATTCTTAATAGTGAGTTAATGCATGTGATTAGAAACTATACCATTAGGGCAGTACGTATAATATCCACGGTGTGAGAGTACAAACGTCAGCGTGATGCAAATATGACACAGTCAATTCAATATTGTTATTCCGAGGAGGTGGTTATTCGTTATTAATCCCTCGCCTATGTAGCACATGCATTGCCGATGGTTGGCCTTATATTTAAAAAAACGGGAGGGGAACGGAGGGCGTGAGAAGGAGGGGGGGAGCTCATTGATGTCATGTCCACTTTGCAGAAATGTTTGCCGCCAGAGCTAGGACTACTACGCTCCTATACCCTAGTCTGAAAGCGCAGAGCCTAATTTGACACTATCAGAAAATCATTGTTTCTTGAGAGAAGCCTAATTCAGCTACCTTCTGGTCGTGTCAATGTACCTGCTCCTGTGTCAGGAGCAGCTACAGTACATGGCCTATGGTAATCTTACAGCGCAGACTCTCTTTTACTACTGACCAGAGTTTGTGCCTGCAAACTACCTATACCCCCTCCTTCTAAGCAATGTCCGGTGTAGCGGCAGATACGGGGATCGGCAGATAGAACACTATCTGCCGGCGGATCGTGTTCCAACCCCGGCAGATACCGTACCTATTTTTCTTTGGCAGATATCGTTCTTGCTATCGTTTCTCTGTACATAGTACCTATATGCGTAGTACCAAAGAGTTTAAATACGAAGAGTGCTCAGTCCCGAAATAAAGCACGCGTATAATAAAAAGTTATATTGTGGTACATGTCCATCGGCCCAGAGGGAAAGGTTAAAGTTATTTGCTGTGACATTTCTATTAATGTTTATGTGATGGGGGGGGGGGGGGAGGGTCCAAGCATGTTCCCTGATATTAAGCTCTATATGAGCAAACACTGCGATATCCGACGGGAATGTCTAGAAAAGTTATTTTAAAAATAATAAAATGCTATCTTTATTTTTCTATTAAATCGGAATATTTCATTTGATATGATTTATGGATATTATAGGGATTATAGACCTGTGATGTAATTTTTTTAGCCTTCTATTAAATGTCAAGACAGAAAAGGCTTTAATAAAATGAGATTGTGTGCGAGCAATTCCTTATTTAAATATAAAATTGAATTAAGAGTGGCGTATCCCAGATTATCTTATTTTTATTGGTAGCGTATCCAGGAATGCACGTGCCCCTACGTGCCAGCCAAAACCAAATCTGACATATCTTAGTTATACATCGAATGTAAGGAAATGTGTACCCCCCACCACCCCCCCCCCCCCCCCCCCCATTGGCGAAAGCTGGATCCACCCTTAGTTAAAAATGACCATAATGGGTCCGTCCGTAAATATATCCCCCAGGATTTACAACTGGGCGTTGTGGCGTGCGGCTGTAAACCAAGCTGACGGGGCAGTTACAAATTGACTTGGGGTGCGGGTTCGAGGAATAATCATATCTGATTATTTCACGTCTTAAAACAACTATTCATTCATTCATTTTTGCCAGTGCCACCAATTAGACACGAGAGTGTCTCGTACAAATCTGCCAATATATTTATTACAATACACCTTATCTCCAGCGCCGTGGAACCATATCCGCCGGGGAACCAATATGGTTCCGAGGTAGAACGATATCTGCCGTTAGGAACGATATCCGCCGGCGGATACGGTATCTGCCGGAGAGCCGTATGTGCCGCTACACCGGCCCGTCTACCCAGTGATTTTTTCTTTCTTTCTTATTATTAAGAAATGAAATTATGAACGAACTCAACAGAAATACAAAAGAGGAAGGCCTATATTATCTTTTCTCTGAAGATTAATGAACTCTCAACAGTCATTTTCTGCTGAATCTTCGTTATGTGTATTCATTTCAAAGCAATTTTGAGATGAATTTATGATTTATTCAACCATTTTCATTTTTCTCCCCCAAATTTGAAAATACTATTTTTAATTATAGTTATCATTGCAGGTAGGTGGAACTGGGCTTTTGAAAGTGGATTCTAAACTCAATGATGTTTTGTTAATTCCCTTTCCAAAAAAACTTTGTCAAGCGAACGCCACATTTGTAATAAATTGTTCGTCCGTGTAGTATGCATGGACATGCTTCAATCCATGCACTGTGCTCAATGGACAAATCGCAAAGCATAGAACTGTGCAGTAACTTAATTTCAGTGTCCAGTACGTTGTCTCATATTGACCGGGTCAGCTCTTGGTTTCGCTCTCCACCTCAAGGAAATGTACTGTAAATGGACATCATTGACCCCAAATAATAACACCAACACCGCTCAAACGAAATATGACCTACTCCACGGGACATACACCGGTATAACATAATGCTCGCAACGTTTGACATGCTCGTAAGTCGTAACATACATGTACATGTAGGCGGAGAAAGGATGTCATTTTAATGAAATACGAACATTTTTGTACAGAAAACATAATAAAACATAACCACCACCATTAAAATGTTCAATGGAAAGGGTGCTTCTATTGTTATAGTTTAGATCTATTTGTGAAGACTATGTTTTCGTCATCACAAGTTTGAGCGATGAAAGTGCCCGAAAAATAAAGAGGCCCCTAATAAATAATAAACCGTTTTCTGTGTATCTCGTTTCGCCCCAGTCCTTATCCACTTTCAGGATTTGGGAGAGGGATGTAAAAAATAAAGGGAATCTTAAATGCATGTAAAATCAATGTTGAAGCCAACTCGGAAAAGTAATGAAAATGATTTTATTTTGATAGAGATCCTAAGCTCTGCACAGGTATGAACATTTCCTTCAAATATTTTGAAATATTTATTTAGGGAGACTTTTTCCAACTTTTTTTTTTTTGGGGGGGGGGGGGGGGGGGGGGCGCACTATATATTATTGACTTTCCTTTTTCGTTATTTCACTTCACTACGGTAATTAAGGGATGTCATCCCTTAAAGGGATACACCACCGGGCGGCCGTGGGAAAGTCAGGATTGCGTAAGCCCCATTCACTCGTACATAAAGTTTGTGCGTCGAACGCGTCCGTTGGACTAAGTGGGATTACATTTCGACCGCACGAAGCCGACCGAATCTCGCACGAGAGCTAGTACTCAGGCAGAGGGTGCATGTTTGTGCGGCGACCAGTTTATCCGAGGTTTGCGCCTCGCGGGGCAACGGCATGATCGGGTAACGATCACGGTGCCCTCTCGCGGCATTAAAACGTCCACAATCTGCGGGTTGAGTATCCCTTTAATTACCGTTATTCTGTAACAATTGTACGCACCTCACGCTGTTTTTTATCCTTCATTGTTTCTTCGATATATAACCACGGTAGTCGAATGTATTCTTTGCATTACCACTGAAGAGAGGAGAGATCTACGAAATAAGGCTTGTCGTAGTTCATATATATATATATATATATATATATACACGCACATATTATACAAATATATACTGACATGAGAGGAATTTGATCCGCGCGCGTACTTTAATGTTATCCTTTATTTCCTTCATACTCCCTAATTTTTGACTTATAACATGCCAGGTAAAGTTAATTGAGCTTGATTTTATACTTTCTAGCTGTACACAAATAATTTCAGTTGATTGGTACACTTTAAATTCAATGCGCTGAAGGAATTATCTCTTTGTGCTTTAAGGTCATGTATGTAAACCCATTGATATGAAGTCTAGAAATATCACTGTCCTGCCAAGCACAGGGGTAATGTTGCTCTCTCTCTCTCTCTCTTTCTCTTTCTCTTTCTCTTTCTCTCTTGTCATTTGCCTGGTATGGTGATCGACTTGCCCATGCACTTTCATTCGGGAATACCTAATCCAATGACAACTGCCCAAAAGTACCCCCCCCCCCCCCCCAGATGGCAGGGTATCTACACCTGACAACTATCCATTCACCACGAACAGCTACCCCTTCCCTTTCCCGGACAACTGTTTCATAAAGGATTACTACCACCCACCCACACCCTCCACCATCTCCTATCCAGTTACCTTGGGGGTATCTGTGGGTATTTAGGGCTAGTTGTTCAGGGGGGTAGTTGTACCGGAATCAGTAAAGTTATTAGTTTGTAGTTTTCTCTTTCACTTGTATACATTTTTCTTTATTTTTTTTTTATTTTTGATTTTGGGTGGTTGTTTCGTTATTAGTGGTATTATTATTCCCTGGTCACAACTCCTGTTTTTTGTGTGTGTGTATTTCAACATGCTTGTTAGCAACTGCAGGCGGGTAATTGTAGGGGCAATGGTTCGTACGACCTTGTTACAGGACCTTAACAAGAAAATTCTTCCATTTCACATCTGATTACATGTGATGTTAACGGTTAACGTACACCCCCGCGCAGAATCCATGGAACCGGGCTTTGCGGTTGTGTGACAGCATTATGTAAACATAAATTGTATTTCTTCTTTCATTTCAGAGGTCGCTACGCAGTGCTACGAGTCGACCTCTAGGAAATATGACGGCTCTTAGCTCTACATGGACCATGTGGACCATCCTGTCTGCCGGATTGATTCTTGTGATTTTCATCAAAACCTACGGGACAGCTGAAAACGTGTTAATAAACCCGATGATTGGGAAGGGGAGCCACTTCTACCTGTCAGCGGCGATAGGGGAACAACTCGTTCACAGAGGCTACAACGTCACCTTTCTTCTTAGTAATGCTTTTGAGAATCAAGCCAAAAACAGTCGATATGGTCACATGTTCCACTGGGAAATCTTCAAACACCCCATTCCGGTGCAAGCAGTCCACGACATGTTTGCCAACTTGAGCAAATTGATATCGGCAAGAGATGCCAAACTTGAATTTTCAATACAATGCGTATTGCAAGAGGCGCGAATTAATGACTGCGGGGCTTTACTGAACGACGAAGCCTTAACGAAACGTCTTCGGGATGCCAATTTCTCAGCTGTCTTGTACGACATGACGTGGGTGTGCGGTGCACTTGTCGGCGAGATGCTTAATCTACCTTATTTTGCGATATCTCCATATCCCAACACATGCCTGGTTACAACAATTCAGGGATCCGTTTTTAACCCAGCTTACCTTCCAACCATAATGACATCTTACTCCAACAGGATGACCTTCAGAGAAAGAGTTTTAAATTCGCTGGTTTACACACTTGTAACAATTCTAGGTCCATATTATTATGCTCCATACAAAGAGCTGACTGAGAGTTTGGGAATATCAGACCCCTTAGATCTTCTGAGGAACTCCAAATTGTGGCTCGTCAATACCGATTTTGTGGGAGAGTTTCCATGCGCTCTTTCCCCGAATGTCATACCGGTTGGAGGGCTTACCACCAGGGAAGCAGAGGAACTGCCCTTGGACATAGAAGACTTTATCCAAGGGTCGGGCGATGACGGTATCATCATTTGTTCATTTGGATCTTTCCTTATCTTAGACGACTCCAATATTCATGTAATTCAGATGTTTGCAGAAGCCTTTGGTAGGTTGCCCCAAAAAGTCATCTGGCTCCTGAAGACACCACCTCCGTTTTCGGTTCCGGCAAATACGATGATCCTACCCTGGTTGCCCCAGAACGACATTCTTGGCCATCCCAAGACGAGGGCCATGTTCTTCCATGGGGGTCACAACAGCTACTACGAGGCCATTTACCACGGTGTTCCAGTGGTTGTTATGCCTATCTTTGGTGACCAGAAGGACGTGGCACCGAGAATAGTACACCTTGGTTTGGGATTGAAACTGGACAAAGGTGCGATTTCTGCAGATGGTGTGTATGACGCCCTGCGTGCTGTAACGGCTAATACGACCTACATGGAGGCAGCGAAACGACTGTCGGCCACTTTCCGAGATCGGCCGATGAGACCAGCCGAAAGAGCAGCATTCTGGATTGATCATGCCATCAAACATGGCACCAAGTCTCTCGAAATACCTCTTCACACTTTGAATTTCTTTCAGTACTACCTTATAGATGTTATGTCTTTCATTTTACTTTGTGCGATCTTATCTGCATATGTTGTAATTAAGTTTTGCATGATGATACGGTGCAGGGTTTGTCATTTTTCCCAAAAAATAAAAAGTGCATAGGGGGGAATCGACATCTTGCTGACATTCGTTTATTGGCCTTAAACGCCATTAAGAAACGTGGCAATGAGTACCCTGAAACAGCCTCAACTAGTGCGTCTTCCAGCACTGTATAAATACTCTTTAAATTGAATTGCGGGAATCTTCAAATTGCATGTTTCATCTTCACGAGCACAGGTATACATACGAGCAAAAACAACAAAGCTGTCCATATTAACGCCGCCCTGAGTCTCGTACACACGCCATTTGCACACCAATAATTACCTCCACAACATTAATTATATTCCAATTGGACATGCTTTTACATAAAACGAAATGCACATGTTTCACTGAAAGGCGATAGTCCCACGAAATAGACTTATATGCGTTTATTTCCACGTAAATTATAATGTGTACATATAAATGATTTAATCACGTTTAGATTGTGATACACGGTAATGCTGAAGATTTCCATATTATAACAATTTCATTCAGATTATAATAGATACCAACATCGCTGCCGGGGGTTAATGAAGTAACATTTTGTGGAGCAACGGATTATTAAATCCTGCTACAAAAATAAATCATGTTTTCGTGGGGTTTTTTTCAGAGTAAATTCTTTCAGCTGTGGGTTACAAAGTTTAAACATTGTAAACGTGTCTTGTCTTTTTCTCTTAAACTAAACCACCTTAGAGAATTCTGAATTATCTTTCTTAGTTTTCTCGTAAATACCTTCTGTTAAAAAAAAATAAATGATTCTACGACAGGATTTATGTTTTTTGTTGTTGTATCATTCATTTTTTTCTTGAAATAATTTTATCACCCGATATAAGTTTAGTTTTTACTTCAGTATTTTAAATGCATTATTATCTTTAGGAATTTGAAATTTCAATGTATAACAATATAGACAAAACGAAATAATGTACTATCATGGTCACATACATGTGTAACTAGTAAGAACACTCTGGATATAACGCTACAATGTCTTTGTTTCATGTGTAAAGTTATGTCTAAAAATGTAATTATGCAATATGCACGTTTGAAAAGCGTCCTTTAATTTTATTTTAATTTGATAATTGAAAAAAAAACCGAAATACTCCTGCTAAAAGATTATAACGATGCTATAAAAGTATATAAACTTTAGTAATTGAGTTATATGCATGTTATACCTTAACTGCTGTTTGACATAATTATGTTCAGGATGGAAAAAATTCTTTACAATTATTTTTTAAAACAAGCAGATAAAGTACATAATGCCTATGATTCGCTTAGTATTGTATATAGACTGCAGCATCTGCTCATTCTTTAACAAGAAATCGATAACATCTACAACGTTTATCTATCTAGTTTGATTCAGAAATAATCTGATGGAATTCAACGGCGATTCAAAATGTCAAAATAATGAAATTAAGTATTGTTAAAACAAAATCGTAATGTATTTGGACATTGTTACTGAATTGTATTTTGTTTCCTAGAAAACTAGATACATGATTTTATAAGCGTATGACATTAAAAGCGGCGAAATTTGTTAAAATTAAAATACACACTAAAAGTAAATACATTTTGATCTTGATATTTCAAGTTATCAAACTGCATTTCGGTAGAAACTAGCATAAATTAATTCGGAGCTGTACACCATGCTGCAGATTAATGTTTATATATATATATTAAATATGAAAAAAAATAACGAAAATCTGTTGAATATAAGGAAATCACTGAAAGTTACATTTAATATGAAACCGTGTGACATCCGTGTGGGTCGTAATTTCTAGCCGGATTTCCTTAAAATTGTTTTTCTCATTACTCGTCTATTATTACTTTTTATACCAAATCTTTTTCCAGTCTCTTAATAAGAAGGTTGAGTTCTGGTCATAGTGGTGAAAATAATTCGTGATTTTCCCCATTATGTTATTCATTTTCTATTTTTGGGCGGGGGGGGGGGGGGGTCAGTTATGTAAAACATCATAGTGGAAATATCCCCTGAAAAGGGTTGCTATTCAGATGGCCTCATATCCCAAATATGACGACAAACAGCTGAAGTATGTGGATCAAACACTCGGGCCCATGCACATGTCTTGTATAGGTATAGGTATAGGTATAGGCATAGGTATAGGCTCATTTATTGTCCATTTCCGTGTCCAGTGCATGTGCTTGCAAGTGAGATTGGGTCAATTTCTTATCATTTTGACAATTCCTTCAAAGACCTCGTAGTACACACCAGTTTTTACGAGGACATGATCCACCTTTCCCAATTGCTTCGAGACAGTTTCGTTCACAATGCAATTGCTTGCCCAGAACTCCACTTAAATCTTTTTGGGGGGGAGTCATATAAGGATCACTGCCCTTGGGAGTGGAAATCCACGCTTAAAATAGTGGAATGCTGGAATCCACTCTCAAAGGAGTAATTCAGTCATTAATTTTGGACCGAATTCCACTATAATTTGGAGTGGATTCAACTGATCAACCTTTAACAGTCAGACCCAACTCCGTAATACCGAGCACAGGTATATACTCCGAAAACGGCGTATAGAACGAGATGAATATAGAGCACTCATCGTTCAGTGCGAGGCAGTGTGTACAAAAGGCATGGGGAAATCGTGCAGTGTCGACCTGCTGTTGATAATATATTTTTCAAAAATAATGCTGCAGATATATTTATTTCAAATGTTTGTCATATGAAATTCACTTCATATGACGAATCATTCAAGGTTTTTGAAGATAATTGACACGCAGCATTATTTTTTAAGAATATGTATATCGTTGGCAGGTTGACTTTGCAAGATTTTCCACATGCCTTTTGTACACACTGTCTCATACTGAACGATGAGGGCTCTATATTCATCTTGTTCTATACGCCGTTTTTGGAGTATATACCTGTGCTCGGTATTACGGAGTTGGGTCTGACTGTTTAATAGATGATACTCCTAAAAGAAAGGATTTCCACCCCTGAGCATTAATAGAACATGATAAGCCTAGCGCTAGTATTAGTTCTGGGCCCCGTTTCATAAGACTTGTTATGAACAACAAGTTACAAAAACTGTTATAAGCTACTTTAATCCTTGAATGTGATGGGCTGAGAGCGAATTTGTCATAAAAAGGAGGCAGTTGATAGTGAACAACTTTTATGAAACAGGGCCCGAAACATCCAGTGTCACTCTCATTTGATTCTGTAAGAATTTATCTCCCGTCATTACCAGAACGAGTGAATTGTTTAAAATAATTTTTCATAAAAATCGGCCATGCTCTATACGTCTTCAGGTAACTGAATAGTCAAGGTGAATACCTCAGTCATCGGATGATCCAAAGGCCCAACGCTAAGAACCTGGAAAATTAGGAATTTTAAAAGACAACAAAAAGGACTCCGTCATGTACAATGTGTAGTTAACCGTTTTATTACATGTTATACAATTCATAAGATTCAATAGACAGGGTTTTGATAGGTTCTTAATCATTTGAAATGAATCGCTTTAGAATATTGTATTGTAGATTTCTCATGAGTATTCTCAATGCTAATACTGGAAATATATTTCACGCTCGGATGTAGTCAATTTTCGTTGCTATCGTTATCATTATCATCATCATAATCATCTTGAATGGTAGCAGCAAGAGTAGTAGTAGTAGTAATAATAGTAGCAGTAGTTGTAGTAGTTATAGTAGTACAGTAGTAATATAGTAGAAAACGAAGTACATGTAGTAGTATTGTAGTAGTAGTCATTGGCGGATCCAGGGGGGGGGGGCACAGCCGGCCCGTGCCCCCCCCCCCCCCCCTTTTGGAAGAGAAGTATGAATTTTTACCATAGACGATCCGCCATTTTCGCGATTGTGCCCCCCCTTTAGAGTGAAGACCTTTTTTTTTTTTTTTTTGTTGCTTGTCAGGGAATTATGGAGGGAAACTGGACCCCATAACCCCTTACTAAGCGATTTATGAAGGTTTGACGAAATTTCCCCCCCCCCCCCCCCTACTGAGCGACTTTTCGACAAGCTGGCGAGACCAAAAAAATACGGTCTACCTTTTCACAAACTTTCATTTTTGTGCCCCCTCTTTTACTAAATCCTGGATCCGCCCCTGGTAGTAGTAGTAGTGGTAGTAGTAGTGGTAGTAGTAGTTGTAGTGGTGGTAGTAGTAGTAGTAGTAGTAGTAGTAGTAGTAGAAGAAGAAGAATAAATAGTAGTACTTGTAGTAGTATCAGCAGAAGTAGTAGTAGTTATTGTAGTCGTACATGTGTAGTAGTAGTAGAAGCAGTTTGTAGTATTAGTGCGAGTTAAAGTAACATCCATAATGGGATACTAGAAGTGTCGTAGTCGAGTGGTTTAACCCTTAATCTGCTCCCATGTCCTAACCCCTGTGCCACAGTGCTAATACCTATACTGTGCCAGCCACTGATCCCTCCTGCACCAGGATTAGTTTTAGGGTGCTCAAGCGTGAACAAACAATGCGACTAAAGTGGCATAGCTACGGAGGCTACTGTACAAGGTTGTGGTGCGCGAGCACAGGCTAGTACACATCATGCACATGTAAGTGGCACTGCTACGCAGATCAGTACACAACGTTATAGCGTTGTATCACTTGACTGGAGATGCAAAGGTCGTGGGTTCGAACCCCGGCACCGCACTTAATGGACAAGGCATTTTATCTACATTGCTCCTCTCCACCCAGGTGAGGTATGATGCGATCATTGTGGCTAGAATAGCACATGTTAATTGTTCCCTTCAATAAGTAGGGGAAGTAAGATTCAACATCATGGTATTCATGATTTTAGTGCTATCTCTCAGATGATGATGTAATCATGGTAACAGATTTGTAGTCGTATACGAGGTACATGTACAAAGTGAAATTATGTTATGATTCTTGTCAAAATGGGCAGGTCCACGGTATTTCCCCCATACGTAACCGACCACATCTAAGATTTAGTATACCCAGTCCGATTTTTTTATCGAAAAGTGTAGATTGTGCAAATCCCCCCCCCCCCCCCCCCCCCCCCCGTTTAGAACTGATATTTTTTAACCATTTTCTTTTGTTTTCTTTTTTAAAATTCATTTTCTGTTCTTTTTTTAATTTGGAACGACAAAGACAGCCTAAAATCTGTGAGAACTTTTTGAGGGGCTGTCAAAACATTTTCTGAGATTTGTGTCCCCCCCCCCCTTACAAAATCCTTGATCCGCCCCTGTACCCGATGGACATATTACGTTTATAGCGCTATCAAAGCTTTGACCAGATCAATTTATCAAGATTTTAAAGAAAATTGATGCCACTTCACGTTTATCATATTTATGATTCTATGATACTTGGTAGTGTACGAGACACCAAATAACCAGGGCCCCGTTTCATGAAATTTGTTATCAATAACAAGTTACAATTATTGTTATAAGCTACTGAAATCCTTGAATCTGATTCGCTGAGAGCGAATTTGTCATAGAAATGAGGAAATTGTTATTGATAACAAGTTTTATGAAACGGGCCCTGAAACCTTGGACTTTCCCAACTTACATCAGCTACCGAATGATATACATGTACGTTTTTAGGGTACCTTTGCATCTGGGTTGAAATCCAACTGGTTGAAGTCTTGACCATTAAACTTGACTGTGGAGGGCGCCAACTCAAGTCCATAGATAGTGATATCATTCATTATCAGATTACTCAATAATGCGCTGGGGTGATCGTCCACTGGTACATGGACGAATGAAGACGTCAGGATATGCTTTATTTAAAAATGGTGATCAAAGCAAAAGTCATTATTGTGTGAACATTAATGAATCAGTACAAAAAGTCATGCAAAACGGATGTTAAGCAAACATAGGGATGAAATGTATTATCTTAGAATAAGAGGAAAAAAAACAGGAGAAAACTCCCTGCTCTAAATAATTGCAAAAACAGCCCTTTACAGCCAGCCCCTGTGGGTGTAAATGTGTCTCCCTCCCCTTTGCGAATACATTTCCCTCTTTTGTTTTTTGTTATTTTTTTTTTTTTGCTTTGGAGGCGGGTATTTGTTAGAGAATCGTCCAACCCCCGCTCCTCCCCATGTTTAAAGCCTTTTAACTCCTCCCCCCCCCCCCCCCCCCGCCAAAAATAAATAAATAAATAAATAAAAAATAAATAAATAAATAAAAAATAAAATTTAAACAATAAAATAAATAAAGAGATAAATAAAATAAATCTAATACATATATATATACATATATATACATCATTTAATTCTCGATTATTTTTCATCCCTACAAAACTATTTGTAACAAGTTTTATTACATTTCTCTGAATATTTTTTTAAAAGATGTATGTACAGATGAAGTTATTTCAGTTATTATCCGTAATGTTCGTCTACCAGCTGAGCACCCATAATTGTACAGATTTGTCTGCATTGTAAGAAAAGGAAAGAAAATACAACACCAATGCATGTTCTCTTTTTTTCTTTCCTTTTATTAATTTTCTAATGTATTTTGGTCATTATTCATTCATATCCGTCCTCCATTCATTACCACACATTATTTCACCGGGGCATACAGCTTGACAAGCTTGCTTTCATGTAGGTCCCATATTCCTCTCAGTAAAATCACTACATTATATTGACCATTTGCCTTTGTTATTTATGTATGTATTTATTTTTGAAATGTAAATGTAACATGAAATGAAAATATTGCTCTGAATATTTAATTTGATTTTTCACTTTTTGAAAAATCAATGCCGAAAAATCTGTGTGTAACATTGATTAATTCAAACAAGACAATTGCCATTGTGTTGCAGCTGTCATTTCTGCCAACCTTTTGCTGTCCAGTGTCATTATTGATTCATGACTCTGGGTTAAAAGGTGTTCTGAAATTCTGCAATACACAATGGCAATGGCCGTGTTCTAAATTAATTACTGATACACACAAATTTTGTTGCCTGATTTTTCAGAAAGTTAAATCAAATATTCAGAGCAATATTTTTTATTTTATATTTTATATTTTTTCAGAGAAACGTAGTAAAACTTGCTCCCACTAAATTTTACATCCTTCAACTTTAGAATGTAAAAACCTCAGACTGTTACGAGGTATAATTTTTCGGTTATTATACGATCAAAAGTGTTCCCTGTCCTCTTTTTAACAATTCAATGACGCGCCGTCAGCAAATGACAAATGTGAGCTCGACGTTAGAGTACTTACATTTGAGAAGGTGTAACGCATCAGGTAGTAGTCTCCATTTTCAACTGAACCTATCAGGAACAGAAATAACATACCAGCCGGTAAAATTAAAAATGAGTTGCAATAGCCATGACAAATAAAACTACATGTAATGAAATACGATGTAAACATGAAATTACGGTA